>CANXYI011360629.1:0-11577 GCA_948208565.1 Hura crepitans | reverse complement strand
TTATGCAAGCAAAAAGCAGGAAAAGACAAGTTAATTATATCATAACCATAATAATTAGATTATATAAGCCACTTCTATAGCTATTTTCCTAAAATAGGACTCCTAAGTCCCCACTTACCCATCTAAGCCTCTTACTTTTTGTAGTAATATGAATACTCTAGAATGTAAATTGCAAATCCTCTAAAAAGGCATAAATTATCAAATTTACACATAATAAATGATTACCTTAACCCTTAGACAATACATTTACACATAAAGACATTGTTTTAGTTCAATAGTTCCAATTAGTTATTGGTTAGCATCGATGTTGTATATGAAAGGTATTAAAATAGACTTCTTGTTTGACATTCATAATTTCAAATTCTCATAAGTGCCATAAGTCCTGACTGTTAAGATTAAATTACTTTAGACAATATAATTGTATAAATCCATAATACAACACCTACGTATATTGCCACACTTGCACTTTTTTTTAATAATAAATATATATTTTGAAAAGAAAAAAGAAAGAAAACTTCATTTAGGCAGAGAAATCCCATTTTTATTAGATATCAAAGAAGAAAGAAAAGAAAGAAAAGTAACAAAACAAGAATGTAATCTTCTTTCTAGCTATTCCTAGATAGATAAAAAGCAAATCTTTGCTTTCACAAGAAAATGAAGGAAAAAGTAGACAAAACTTGCCATTTTTTTGTTGTAGTTTCTCATCTAAGAGCACTTTAAAGAGCTTGCTATCACTAAAGCTTTTTCAAACAATGGAAAGCATAAAGAACTTAAAAAAGAAATTAGTAGAGGGGGGAGAGTTCTTCCTTTAACTTTGATCAAATAGATAAATAGACTACCCAGGAAAGGGACTACTCAATACATGTCTAAAGTATGCAGTACCATCATCTTTAAAAAACTATCTTCGATTCGGTCCTTCTTTTCCAAAATAAGTAAGTGGATTCCATATTTTATTAAACTTTTAAAATACTTGCCTTGTCACATTGGAAATTTAAAAAACAAAAGACCCAATTTGTGAATTGTTTGATTACAAAATAAAAATCATCTGGTGCATATTTGATACTATTAGTTTTTTTTTTTGTACAATGTGTGTCTATTAGCATTAATTTGTAGTTCATGACGTCCATGTGATAGGTTTGACACCAATTTTTTATAATTTTTTTATAATCCATTTATCCCCATAAAGATAAAGATATAAACTAGAAAAAGAATATATTGTTTATAATTGTTCAATGTATCTTGCATGAATAATACAATTATGTGCTGGCACCGTTTTCCCTCTTTATAAAGTTATATTTAAGTTATATTTATCTAGTTATTTATATAATTATATAGTTACAATAATATATATTTATATAGTAATATAAATATATAATTATATTTATATATATATAGAGTTATATTTATACAATTATATTTAAGTTATATTTATATAGTTATTTATATAATTATATAGTAATATATATCTATATATTTAGAGTTATATTTATATAGTTATATATTTATACAATTATATATATAATTCGTTACCTTCCAAAGTAATTATGATTTTTCTCATCCTCTTTAATTATTATGCTTAATATTTTTTCTTATATATATAACTTGATATTGTAGTTAAACCTTAGGCCTTAATAATTCACTTTGCAGGTTGTAGACAAGGAAAGAGAAAGAGATAGCCATCATTACCCACAACAAGTAATATTTAGGAACTATAGATGCCTCACTTTTTTGGTTTATGATGATAACCAGAGATAGGCTCTTAAGCAATGGCACCGACCCTTAGGAATCTAGTCCGCACAGACCTATTTTAGCCCATGAAATAAGGTCTGCACGGACATACTCCACCTAGGTCCATACTGGCCTAATCCTTTCTATTAAGCCCAAGGCTCATGGTTTACACAGATAAACCTAAACTTATGTCTGCACAAACTAACTTAAACCTAGCTTAAGACCTAGACCAAAGCCCATAGATTGGCGAGAAAGCATACCACCTAGGTCAACACGAACTAAGAAGTCAATGTTTGCACGAACTGGCCAATAAAATCTTCTAGAAGCATAGGATCTTTATCCAGATAGAGAATCAGAGTCCTGAAAGGACTCTACCACCTCTGGACAGGATATCTACACCCCAAAAGCTATAAATACCCCTTTTAGGGAGCTCAAAAGGGAGGAGGCAATTAAAAAGCTTAGAGGCTCTTTAAGAATAGTGTTCTGAGCATCTAAGAGACCCATTTCATGAGTTCAAGCAAGAACTCCAACCAGGATATGATCTACTAGTCTTTTAGCCCTTATTCAAAATTATTCTTTTTCTAAACCTCTATATTTTTATGCCATTGTTCAAGAGTCTAAGCACAAGGTAAGATCTGAGGCCTCTTACTGTGCATTCATATTATAGACCTAGGATCTTTGAGGATTGATCATAAGCGAGGTGATTATATGTAATCCCTATTTCATTCATAGGAGTAGGTTAACATTTTAAGTTGTTTAACTGTGTATAATTAACTGCTATTACATCATAAATATTCTGTTATTTTCATTCTAATCGCATGGACCTATTTATAAGCATGTTGATTTCTGCACGAACCTACTTTGTAGATATGTGCATGATATGTAGTCCGCACGGACTTAGTGTCAATAGCAGTGTCTTATTCATCTTACTTATCATACTTTTAATGTATTCTGTTTACCACACTAACATGCTTATACGATATTACCGTGTATAGTTATTTATTCTTTAATATGCATATTGTTGACCTAACTATGTCCGTATGAGCTCCATCTCGCAAGGAATGTAGTTTATACGGATGATCTAGTTTTATTCTTGTTCCTCTATCTTTGAAGTCCGTATGGACTCCCTCTTGCAAGGAATGTAGTCTGTACAGATGATATTGTTTTATTCTTCTTCACCTTATCTTTAAAGTTCATATGGACTCCCTCTCGCAAGAAACGTAGTCCGCATCGATGTGTTTATGTTAAGCATGTTTATTCTATCTTGAAGTCCGCATGAACTCCTTTTCATGAAGAATGGAGTCCACACTTATATAGGTGTTATATGTTTATGCCATGACCATTTGTTATGTTGTGTAGTCCGCATGGACTCTCTCTTATGAGGAACATAATCTGCATGAACTTTGACTCTGATTTCCAGTTTTCACATGCATTTGTATTATTTGTCCTCTTTATATGTTTTTACAAATCATTATTTGGTACTATTAACCTTTTCCTTTGAGTTGTATGCAAGTGACCTTCTCACTGGAGTGGAGGTCCAAATAGACATAATTACCCTTATAAGCAATAGTCTACACGGACATATTCTAGAGCTTCATGGAGTCCGCACAGACTCAATGCCATATAAACGAGACTAGTTTTATACTATGGACTATTTCCTTTTGGTTTTGTACCATTTATACTTCATTGCTTATTTTGGGTTTGTAATAGCTAGTTAATAGCTTGTTTTACGCATTAAAATCCTAACTTCACATCAAAAGGTTTTTTACCTAATTAATCAATGTTTTCTTAAACAAAATGGTTTTAACTTTTCTCTAATTAAAAGTCACAATAACAAAATGTATTTTAGTAAAAGCCAATCTCATAAAGATGGGAGTTAGGAAATTACCGCCAATTCCTATGGAATTACAGGGAATTGTCAGGTTAAATAACAACTAATCAATGACTCACTTTCTGGATGTACAATAC
This sequence comes from Hura crepitans, assembly GCA_948208565.1. Lineage (NCBI taxonomy): Eukaryota > Viridiplantae > Streptophyta > Magnoliopsida > Malpighiales > Euphorbiaceae > Hura > Hura crepitans. The sequence goes on along the minus strand of CANXYI011360629.1, from coordinate 7,881 downwards.
ACTTGTCATATTTCCTTTTAAACATTGCAATTTACTTTCCATACATGAAAAAGGTTACATAACTACTTTAAATATAATGTATGCTTGCTTGACACGGGATTGATAAAAATTACAATATACAAAGAAGACATATTATTCAGGCATAAATAAGATCTAAATTTTGAACCTTTTTGGTACAGAAGATTAAAGGTCCTGGTGTAGAGGCCAAGTGGTGACTCCACTAACCGCTCTCGTCTCCGTTAAAAATATCATAATCTCTACAGTAACCATATTCTCTCTCTTTATATATATATATATATATATATATATATATATATGATAAAAAAAATGGTTAAAAAATAATATTGATATTTCTATCAATTTGATATAAATAATTTCTTTTTTAATTATGAATAAATCATATGCATTTCTTTTTAATTTTTATTAGCAAAAATTTATCAATAAATCCATTGACATATATTCATATTCAATAAATTACCATTACCATAAATTTAATTATCATAATTATGAAATGTAAGATTTATGAGTGATTTTGATAATTTAAGTTATAAAATGAAGAAGGCATATATATATGACAACTAGATAAAAAGCTTTTAAAATTATAAACATATAATTTGATATGAATTGTTGCGAAGTTTCTATAATCCTATTTAATGTATGTACAAATTTAATTATAATTAATTTCTTAAGGATTATTTTAAATTTATTAGTTAAAATTATGTTTTAGCTAAAAATAATAGTTTTAAATAGGCTATATTTTTGGTAACTATTTTTTTTTTGCTAAACCATGTTTTGTTTAAAATAAAACTCAAAATAATAGTTATTTAAGTGGTTAAAAAATAATTTTTAAATTTTTAAATAATACATTTAAATAATTATTTTTTATGTAATAGGTTTGAAAAATAATAAATTATACCCTTTACATAAATTTATTAAACGAGGTTGGGTTATGTGTGCTAAGGTCAGGTCACTGCAAATCGGATCAGATTCATAAATTAAATTCTTTTTTTTTACATAATTAGATGGATTGATTTTCAAATTATCTAGTTAAATTCATACTATATTGCCATCTAATAAATCTACATTTTCAGGTGCCAATTCTTTTGATTTGTGCAAATCTTTGATTCATAGTTGTAGTGTAAGAAGTAAATCTTAAAGAAACTCTTAGTTCTTTTTTATTTGGTATGTTTTGTCTAGTCTTTTAAAGATATTCATTTGCTAATCATACTATGTCAATTAGGAATTTATTTGTATATAGGACTTTGATTAGCAATTTTTATTTTCATGTCAAGTAGAAAATGATTACATTAAATAGGATATGAACGTATGCTAGACGAAATTCATAAGGGTTGATTAATAAGCAATTTATTGAACGTTTAGAAACCTTTATGAGTTTTTCATGTCTTCAATAACTATTTAAAGATGGGAAAAAGATTTGTTGTCCATGCAAAAAATGTAAGAACTAAAGGTTTCTTATGCCAAATGAAGTTCGATACCATCTATTTAGTAAGGGATTTGTTTAGAAATATTATGTTTGGAATTGTCATGGGGAAGAAGATATAAGTCTTGAAAATCATAACATTTATATGGATATACAAATGGAAAATGAATTTTCTAATCCATTTTGACAAATGATTCTAGATACAGTTGGTCCACAAGCTAACCCAAGTCATGTACAACCTTTTAACATTGATGATAAGGCACCATCATTTGACTTTAACACTAATTATGGAGGTTCATCTAAGTTTAGGGAATCTTCAATAGAAGAGATACCAAATCCAGAAGATCAACAATTTTATGATATGCTTGCTGTAGCGGATTCTAAATTGTATGAAGGGTGTGCTAACCACTCTTAAATGCCTATAGTTGCTCGATTACTCAATATTAAAGTCGAGAGCAATTTGTCATAAAAGTGTTTTGATAACATCGTACAACTTATTATAGAGTCTTTATCTAATGATAACATCATGGTTGATAGTTTTTATCAAACAAAGAAATTGGTGAAGGGATTGGGTTTGCCTATTGAGAAAATTGATTGTTGTGAATCTAGATGTATGTTGTATTAGGGTCAAGAAAAATAATCGACAAATTGCAAGTTTTGTGGCTACCTTAGATACAAAAGATGCATTAAGTCACATAAGAAAAAAAATGTGCCATGCAAACAAATGTACTACTTTCCACTTGTTCTAAAATTAAAGGGCTTGTATGCATCATGCAACTGTTAAAGATATGCATTGGCATGCTGAGCATGAATAATAGGAATGAGTTATATGTTATCCATTTGATTCCATGGTATGGAAACATTTCAATAGAACACATGCTGAATTTGCATATGAAACTTGAAATATAAGGCTTGGTTTATGCATTGATGGGTTTTAACCATTTAGTCAATTAGGTAGGCAATATTCATCTTAGCTAATCATTGTCACTCCTTATAATTTGCCTCCATAGATGTGTATGAAGGAGGAGTACATGTTTTTTACTATTATTGTGTCAGGACCACATAATCCAAAACAAAACTAGATGTGTACTTACAGCCTTTAATTTTGGAATTGAAGATGTTGTGAGAGACTGGTGTTGAAGCTTATGATATTTCAAAGAAACAAACTTTTTAATTATATACAGCACTTATGTGGACAATAAGTGATTTCCTTGAATACTCTATGTTGCCATGTTAGAGCATCGTTGGTAATAAAGCATGCCCTTATTACATGGATGATTCATAAGCATTTAGGTTAAAGCATGGTTTAAAGACATCTTGGTTTGATAATCACAGGAAGTTTCTTCCTAAAGAACATCTTTTTAAGAGGAATAAAACAAACTTCATCCATAATAGACAAGAGACAAAATAAGCCCCTCCAAAAAGAATAGGAGAAGAAATTTTATGTGAAATAAATAAATTGCGATTAAAGAAAGTAACAAAGCTTAGTTTTAAAGAGATTAATGATGAAATATTTGAAGTCACCTTACAATCACTAAAATGAAGGAAAAAATCAAACAGTCCAAAGGAACATATTTTATTAATGGAGTTAATGATACATGTACAAATAATAATAATAATAATAATAATAATAATAGAGAAAAGAAGAGGGAAAATGCTGGTCAATCTATATGTAGGGTGTCAGGATGGTCTTTAGGAGTTCCAGCAGAAGGGGTTAAAGGCAGGGGAGTATGTGTCCCGGTCATTCCTTTAGGGTCAGCATCATTCCTAGGTGTACCCCCATCAATGCTTCCTTTGTCCCCTCTTTCAGCTTCCCCTTTGCCTTTTTCATCTTCATTTAATATCGCCTTAAGAAAGCTTAGGTTGACATTGAGGAAGTGTTTATGGAGCGCAGCTTTAGCTTTACATTGGTAGTTCCTGACCTAACCCCTCACTTCTCTAAGGATTTCATCTTCTTGGCTTTTTAAGGCATTTTCGTGAGTTTCTTGGGCATCTTCAGAAGTTTTCTTTAGAGTTTCATATTCTTCTCAGACTTTTCAAAGCTACCCATTGAGTTACACTACTTCATGTTCGGTGGCAGCATATTTTTCATGGAGAAAAGTTTTCACTTTGGAAAAGTATTGATTAGCAAAAACCAGGGTTGCCTGAATTTCCTCATTCTTCTTTTTTGCATTCTGGTTGGCAATTGTGCACTCATTACACCGCGACTCAAATTGTAAAAGATGTTGTACACCCTATAATTTGCATAAGTAGTAAGTAGAAAAAAAAGAAGAAAAAGAGGGGAGAACAACAAACAAAAACATAACAAATAAGAAATGGGGAAAATAAGGAAAGGTTGTTAAATTAGATTAACAAATCAAGGTTACCTGCAATTGATAACCAGCACCATAAATTATGAAGCCATGGTTGCTCATGGATTTTATGCTATCTATATCCACGGGAAGCTCTAAGTTTTTGGCATAGAATTCTGCCATAAAAGCATTCCAGATAGTCACACTCTCTGTACCGATAGTCCCTACGATACTACCTAGAAAATTGGGCACACCGGTTAATCTCCTAAGAGCAAAATCCCTCGAATCACCGCCCGATTTCATTGGAGGTCGAGGAATGGCATTGGATAGCCCCAAGCTATTCACTTGGTGGAGGGAGCAGCATAGTGTTTTATAGCACCACTTGCAAGGGGCCTGAGAGGAATACCCTCGAAGGAAGATTCATCTTGTATCACCAGAACATGATGCCTTTTGCCCTCGGGCATACCTCCAATAACTCCTCCCTTAGAAGAAGGATTCTCAATCATAGGAGTAATTTCTTGACCTATCCTTTGAGTAATTTTTATCACTCTTCTATTGTGCTCGAATCTTCCAACCATATCTGAAAAAACATTAAAGGAAAAATAAATTAATAAGTGATAAAAGAAGAGGGAGTGTGTAGACACTAGGTTTATGGGGCTCCCGTGTTTGGATTATATAATGACGAAAAAAGGATAAAATTATGATAAATATGGATGTTAACGTCCAATTTAAAGTTTTTAAACTCATGAATAATTTTTGAATATGAGTTCTTGTTCGACTCGGAAATCTTGCGGTGCGACTCAAATTGTGAGAAAACAGGCATCTGTGGTGGGTTGTGGGCTTGGACCAATATGCTTGAGCCTAATGGCCAACATTGATGCCATGGAGGGTGCAGGGGGCTAAGCCCCCGATGGTATAAAGCATTTGAAAAAGGAAAAAATATTTTATAATTAAAAAATTGCATTTTACAAGCTTCGGACTATTGGGGGCAAAACTGTGTCATTTTGACCATAAAACAACCATTTTGTGCTCTACTAAAATGGCTATTTTAGGGCCAAAATGGCTATTTTGAGCTTAGCTATTTCAGCTTTCAAAATGGTCATTTTGTATTTCCTTAAAATGGTTAATTTGCCCCTGAAAAATAATGTTGTTTTGCTAAAGAGGTAGAATCTATATTAGACTCCTCTTTTGGCAAAATGGCCATTTGACTCTCTAAAATGGTCATTTTGTGCCTCAATCTGCATGTATAAAAGGCGAACACTGTGTTAATCCAAGGGGTTGACTTTTCTCGATAAGTGCACACCTAAAAGCGCAAAAATACCTTCCAAACACTATTTTTTATTTTAGAAGATTTTTTAGAATTTATTTTTCTTTTTCAAAATCTTTCTTAAAGGCAATTATACACGGTAAATTGATCAACTTTTCTCCTTCTTCTTTTATTTCTTTCTTTCATTTATCTACTAGTTTAGTGGGTGATTTTATTTCTCTTATTCATCTACCAGTTAGATGTGATAACTTATTACTTGTATATTATTATTGTTGTTTTATTTATTTAATTATTTATTTCATACTTTTTTATCATTATTTTGTTCACCCTTTTTTGTCCTATTATTCATACTAATATTATATTTTATTATTGTGCGAGTTGTTTTGATCTTTTGGAGTTTTAATTGACCTTTTTTCTATCCTTTTATCAAACACTAGTGAAGTAGTCATTTATTATTCCTTTATTTTTATTTCTTTTTATTTCTCATTATTCTTATTGTTCTCTTTACTTTCTCATTTTTTTATTATTTAATTTATTATTTTTTGATTAGATTGTATTTTAGTAAATTTCAATGCAATTTTATTTTTATTCAGCTAGATCATATTTTAGGTAATTTTTTTGTAATTTTTATTTCATTTTTGGTTAGAATGTATTTTAAGTAATTGTCATGTAATTTAATTTTCATTTGATTATCTCCCTGTATATTCTGTGAATGTTATAATAGGTAGAAAATGATTCTTTTATACGTCATAAAAAATAACTAAATTATTTTATATCTAATTAATTGGTATTTTTCTAATAAAACGGATTTTAATTTTTCTTTCATAAAAGCCACATAAAATAAAATATGTTTTCTGAAAATTGGCATGTGAGAACTAAAGTTTTCAAAATAATTAATTATCCAATTTTTTGTATGATATTATTTTCAAGTATTTAACATATTTCTATAAATATGCATGTTTTATTATTTTCTTACGTGATTGTATGATTTATTTTTAAATTTTGAAATCTGCTTGAAAAAAATGATACAATTATAAATTTAATCTAAAATTTCATATTAACTTGAGGTATAAATAAGAGTATGGTTCCGAACTACTTTAGTTTTGGCCCTATAAGGTATTTTCCAACTCCGATTGGGTGGCAACTCCTATCTTATTGTGTCTAACTTGCTCTTTTTAGGCTAATCAAATGGAAATAACTTAGGATTCCTCTAATATTCTTTTCATCCTTTGGGACTCGAAAGGTGAGATTTAAGTTGAGTCTCTGATCATTTTGGTTTGACCGGCCTTGAAAAGAAAGAGACACAAATAGTGGCAACTCTACTAGGGACACCATGAGACCATGCTTCGAAAATACCTCAAATTAATATGGAATTTTGTGTTTTGAATTTATAATGTTATCTTTTTTTGAAACTGCATTACATGCTAAAGCCTTAGAATAAGTTAGGCATCCCTTGTTACCCTGATGTCATTTCGAAGCATGAACCCATTTTCATTTAATTTGGGGATTGTTAAAGGTGGCATCAAATCTAAGTCTCATACCTATCAAGTATATTAAATGGTGAACCAATCAGTCATACGCTCATGATGAGATAGACCCATTGTACAGGGACCATGCTTAGATGACCATAATTTGCATGACCTAACCATGAGCCCATGTAATGACCAATAATAACTTCCTTTAGGTTTCCTGATTAATGCTACATTGTCTGCTATGTGGGTGAATATATGTGAAATATGGCTTAGTCATCACAAAATATTGTTAAACCTATTGGGCCTTTTTTAACTGGAATGGACTAAACCCTGCATTTTGGTTTGATTGAACATATCTAATATATGTGGGCCAAATATCCTGTATGTGTTCTTTTAAATATGAGAGAAATAATGTTCAACTATTCATTGTTCATTGTTCAAACCTATCAGAACCCCCGATGTCCCGTAGGTAAGCCCTCTTAAGGAGAACATTTGGACCTTATATGTGGGAAGTGATAAGGTTAGAAGGTTCTTGCATGTTTTTTACTTTGTATTCATTAATCTGTATCTTTTGTTTTTTCATGCACACATATATAACATTGTAAAAATGTACCATTGTCAGAACTTATCATTCTCGCCCATGTATAACTACATCAATTTCCACACATGTACATATACATACATGTATAAGTAACTTTTTGTCTATACATAGTATATACCTCCATACCAGGAATCAGGCACTATATTGCCATACATACATGCATCAACATATGTCACATAGATTTTCATAAGTTCACCTATGCATCCATCAAATATATATAGCCTCTTATGGCATAGATAAAACATATTTTCATATGCATTATATTAGTCCCTAATATTTTCAAACATGCATTTAGCATGGCATCCATCATGCATTATGACTCATTTTATATGTACGTGCACCATACTAGTCCATGCATAGTAATATCATCATAGCATACATCATCCATCATACAAGAGATCATCCATAAGTATACACTTAGCATCCTATCATGTCACACACCTATCACACATCACCACCATCTTAGTGCATTTTGTATCCATCATATGTCACACCACATAATACACCCAGTGAATTATGTATGTATACATCCCATAACACTGTATAATTCTTATCATGTATCATTATACACAAGTTGTCATGCATCTTCATTTCATGCATTTTTTGTATGCATTTAGACATTATTCACACTACCATGTAAAAGTCACTCATGTTTATGCTTATAATCATACATTAAGATAGATTCTCATATTATCTATAACATACATTTAGTATGGTGTCTATCATGCATTACAACTCATTTTATATGTACAAGCACCAGACTAGTCCATGTATAGTAATATCATAATAGCATACATCATCTATCATAT
>CANXYI011360602.1:0-11293 GCA_948208565.1 Hura crepitans | reverse complement strand
TCTCTTACTTGATGCATGGTGAATTATGCAAACTTGGCTTCTTTTCTTGCAATTGTTGATGGATTTGAGGTCCTTAGGTGATGGAGGCTTGATTTCTACAAATTTTTGGTGGAATTGTGTGAGATTTTGGAGAGGAAAAATGGCAAAAATGGTGGAGGAACCATGGAGTTCATGTTGGTTATGGTAAATTGGTGGGGAAGATGAAGCCTTTCCTTTGTATGGACTATAACTAAGAGTTAAATAAGTCCTATGGGCTGGGCTAGTTCCATTAGATTGGGTCTAATAGGTCCCCATTTCTTGATACACATAATGTCACTTTTCACTTCAAAAATTTAGAAAATATTCTCTGTATGTCCAAAAATTCACATTTTAGTTTTAAAATTCCTTGATTAGCGAGACTAAGGCTCATGTAAAATTTTAGATCAAAATTCCACTGTTTACTTTTGGCACTATTCACAACCATAATAAAATATTCAAAAAAAATATCTATTGGCCTTAGAAAATTCTAATTCTCTTTCCATCATGCTCAGTAGAATTTTTGAAGGTTAGGGTATGATATTTTCGAGACCATCCGGGCCATATTTTCATGAGCAACCTGGCTCGACCTCATTTTATCTTCGTAAACGATAGTTCTTGACCTATTATGAATTATTGATTTAGGTAAAATTTTTAATTCATTCATTTTCTCTATTTTCAAGTCCGTCAAAGTTTTATGACCAATACACTAGCAATCGGACTCGAAATGATAACCCCTACCGCAGGGAACAGCACTTAGGCCTCGAAGGTACTGTTCATACGACCTTGATTGTTAGTCGTTACAGTTTAGCAGCTACTAGGACACATTTATGCCTTTTTAATGACCTTTAGGTCTGGTGAAGACCTACGGGTTCGAATTATGACCATTTGGTCTTGTGATGACTTTAGAGTTTGAAAATGACTTTCAAGTTTAGAAATGACCTTCAGGTTGGTATATAGGCCTTAGTGGTCCAAATGGCCTCTATAGCCTGTGTCCCCATTATCCATTGTAGACAAGTGTTTTCCAAAGTATGGGCATTTATTTACATAAAGAGCTAAATTGTTAATTATTAGAACATTTAGTTTTGTTCTTATTAATTCTAAAGTTGATGTATTCTTATATGATTTGTTTTGATTCTATGTATGACATGAACATGTAAGAGTATTGTTTTGTTCATTTGAATTGCCATTTCATATACATATGCTTGATGAAGCATAAACACCTTAAATTTCCTTAATTTCACCATTAAGCAAATTTGCTTAGCGCATCATTTTATTTGTGATGTGTAGGTTGAAGAACCAGATTAGAGTTAAAGCCTTAAAGTTGTTACAGATTAAGACCAAGCTACTTTTTGGTTATTTTGCTAATTTGTATATATTATTTTTGTAATGTAAATGGTTAGATGGCACTTGTCTGTAACATAAGTAGAATTGGGCCTCATCTAGGATTGTTATTATTTTGTAACTTTTTAAATAGGTTTTAAACTATATTTTGTTGCTTATATTATTGAGATGTGTTATGGTTGTGAATGGTTAGAAGAACCAAATTGTTATTGAGAATGAGATGATTGAATTATAAAAGTGCTATTTTCATATGCATGTTACTATTTACTTTGAGATAGTGCATCGATAAAACTATTATGCTTTTGGCTTTTTGACACGGAGATTCCCAAAATGAATATAACTTGCTAAATGGATTTGAATTATTTTAAAAGTAGAATTTTTTAAACTTAAATTTTAAATTGATCATGTTTTGGAAGAGGTTTTAATTTACTCTTATTTTAAAGTAAGGATATATGGGTTAAGTAAGTTCAACAACATGTTTACATGAACATTCTTTATTCAGGTCTAGCAACTAGATTAAGTAAGGGGTGTCACTTTCTTTATATGTATAGTGGCCCTTATAAGACCTATATGGCTACTATGGCAACCTAATGGTGTTCAGTGGCTCTATGAACCTATACGACTGCTGTACCAACCTAGTCTATATATGTGTAGTGGCTCTATGAACCTCTGTGGCTACTACACTAGCTTATTATTATATCAATGCATAAAGGCCCCTTTTAGACCTATACGGCTGCTACATTAGCCTAGGGATACCATAAAGAAGCACTTCATGAAGCCTCCCAAAATTTGATTGATTTATTTATTCCTTTTATATATGTAAAAGAACAAAACATACAATTAGAAAAAAATCAACACAAGGTTACTATTACTTTCCCTTTTTACTTTTCATGATAGATTGACTAAATTAAGAAAAACTTAAAAAGAAATAGCATTAAAATACATTTTTATTAATCAATTAGAATTTACTCCCAAGATCTATAATTGCCTCTAAAGGTCCAATATATATACATTGTCGGAGCTAATAGGTGTAATCTATCCCTAGTTAATCGGTTAACCTACCCAATCTTGGTTGTCTGATCATATAGGCCAATTAATCTTATTTTATCCCATTTCCATGATTACTTCAATTGAATTATAATAATCTTTAATCAATGTTACATGGAAAATAAAACCTTTTTAATTGTTAAGCTTTTCTATTTTCATAGTAATACATACTACATGTTTATCATTAACATCATGTTATACATATACTCATTTGATGCTTTCATGATCATTATCATAATCATACTTTGCCTTCCATGTCATAATGCCAACTCGTGGCCCTTGTATATACCGTACTTTTAATTTCCATTGATGTATGCCTAAACCATCATCATGGATCCACATAAGCCCTTTTTAGCTATACAACCATGCCCAATAGCTTGCTTTTGTTTTAAGCATGTTTCTTGCATGCATAGAAACCTTATAATTCATTTTACTTAATTTGATGCAACAAATCTAAATCAAATCATACGTATGCTCTATGCATAATTTGTACACTATTCACTATTTTTACTCCAATTTCTCCTTAGGTACAATATGATCTCATACAATGATACATACTTTATCATAATCAAATATGGCATTAGTAATAAATTTTATTCATACTAGTTTTCATTATAATAACTACAATCACACTTTTAAAAACATATGGTTAATATAATAGATAACCTTAAAGATCACTATTCAAGAATCAAACATATACACTATTACACACTTCCACTTTTCTTTATAATCACAAATTGCATATCACAAAATCATGCCATTTAGGCAATAACATCATTTGGCCAACAAGTGATCACATACCCTAAATTATTTCTATGTTACACTCATATACAAAATTTTCAATGTTTATACTTATACCATTCACCCACCCCATTAACAAAGCATTTTTGGAAACCATTCTTCATAAAATTTTCACATATTCATCCTTTTTGCATGAGGTTATATGCATAGCATCACTAAAACCTTTAAACATAATACCAAAACCCTTTATTTCTTTTTTGTTTTATTCTTTTCTTGTAATTCTTTCATTACCATTTGCTCAATTCATAACAACTAACTAGACAAGCATTTATTTCTCCTTAGGCCACTATTAAAAAGACTATTCAGCCCTCTTATCACTAATATGATCAAGCATTAATTTCATGCCTACACACACTTAAGCTTATGCCAACACATCAACTTGCTCATAAATGGTCACATACTAGTTATTACATGAAATAACACATTAATTACATAAATAAAACATACACTTGAACTCATACATCTTCACAAACATTAAATATTATGGAGATTACACTTAATAAGAGCTTATTTTGTACCACTCTTGGTGATCTACACCTTCTTTTTCCCTTTCCTCTTACTTGATCATTCATTGTCTACATATTCATTATAGGAAAGATGAACACAAAAATCAATATAAAATCATAGATGACTCAATACTCAATTCCATCAGTAGAATTGACTTCTTAGGCACCCAAAGAGCTCAAGAAAAATGCAAAACCAAATAAAAACTCACCTCTTAAAAATTAAGTCACTATTCACCCTTATCTTTTTCTTCCAAAATTTTTGAATTTCTCTTCTTTTTTTTTTTTTGGTATTGAGGGCACTTAAGAGTTATAAAAGGAAGGATTTAAGGCTTGGATGACTTTAATTTGTGTTATTTTAAAGGGAAGATGAAGAAAAATGGAAAAAGAGGCAGTAAGAGAGGTGTCAACTAAAAAAGAAAGAAAGAGGAAGAAGGTTGACACTATACACTATTTGACTTTCTTTTAACGGGTAAAAATGTTGACTTTTACTTAGTCAACTAATCTAATGGCCATGGTTATGTTAAATGAAATCGATGGTCATCAAAATCAATTATGAGCCTTTCATCCTTTTTAAATTTCTCACCCCTCATTGAAATCAAACTTTAACACCAATTATGCCCCATACATCTACACACTCCCATTTCCAAAAGTGTCTAAAAACCCATGGTCGATATAAAAGTTAGATTGATAAAAATCAACACTTTAATCTTATCACAATTTATGAAAAAAATACTTCTTGATATCTAAAAATTTCAATTCCAATGGTAAAGGTTTATTTGGAATATTGAAGCATTAGGTTGTATCAATCTTACATTTTCTTGAGCAAAAATTTTATATTTTATGGTTAAGCTAAAATTAGGTCACTATTCACATGACATTGCCATAAAATCTTAACTATCATTTTTCACTTTCTAAATGACTTTGCTTTCACTCTAAAATATTACCCAAAATTATATTATGATTAATACTTCTATTTAGTAGGATTAGTTTGACCGAATTCTCTAGAAACACCATTTACATCTCAAAAAGTACTATTCATAACATCAGGATTTTAAAGCATTATAGGTATAGTTAAACAAAAATGATAACTAAGAACTATAAATAAATATAAAAGATTACAAGAATAGATAGTTACCAATATGTATTTATCACACCCTAACTTTCGATATGGTTTTTATAAGGATTGAATTGGAATTTAAAGAAACAGTGAGGAATGAAATGGATGTATAGATCGTGTAAAGTCGGTTGGTGCGAACTATGAAGTGAAAAATGATCAAAATGCAAAATGGTAAATTCATGGAAAGGCTAAGGGAAAATGGAAAATTTACTATTCATGGTAAAAAAGAGGATAGAGACACATAAGAGTAATAAGGAAGTGACATGTGCTCTAGTAATGATGAGAACATGCATGAAAAACTAGGTTCGAGAGTGGGCTAGGGTGCCACTATAGTGTCACTAGGCCAAATGGAGCTAACCCGACCAAAAATTTGTATTCATTATAAGATGTATTATGTTGAAATTTGAGGAGAATTTGAGGTTATGTAAGAGGTTAAAATTTGAAAATAAAATCTAAATTTATGGTTTATAGAAAATATTAAATGGCTTATAGATGGATGGAAAAATTTAGAAATGTGATAAAAAAATTTTGAAAGTGGAACATCCTTATAGTAAAAAATTATGAGAAATTCAAAAATCATAGTGTTAGAAATTTTTGAACATAGGAGCTACTGGAAGAATATTTAGGAAAATAAATTCAATTAAATGTGTATATTTTAGGAAAAATGGAGAAATAATGGTGTAAAGAGCATTTTTGGCTATTAGATCAAATAGTATCATGATAAATCTTAGCCATCCAAGTGGAAATAAGGGATTAATTAGGTGTTAAATGACTAAATGATATTTCTAAAGAATATACACATGGAATAAATCTAACCATCCATGTGTATATGTCATCTTTTAATCCCAACCATCCATTTAACATATAAATATGTAAATAATAATCACATAATCATTTATTTTTATACCCATACATGTCTCTCCTCCCATCCCATGGTTAGAATTGATTTTTCCCTTGCTCTACCATTTTTACACCTTCAATTTACAAAATAATCACTAAGTGATACATAAAAGAGGACACTCTATTATCCTACCACCTTAGCCTGTCTTAATTGGTTGAAAAGAGATGAATTTTAGTTAATAGAAAGAGATAAAAGATGGGTGTTTTGTCTATTCCAAAGTAGGTAAGCTGATCTCAAACCAAGTGACTTTTTTGAAGTTATTTAAGGTGTAAAAATGGATTTACAGAATTAAATGTTGAGATTTTGTGTATAATAACAATTTTGATGATTTTTACGATGTCTAAAAGAGAGAGAAATAGAGTAAGAAAAGGAAAAAGAAATATGTTGATATGATTATATATCGTACATTATTTATGTAATTATTTTTACATTATATATATTATGGAAGTTAATTAATTAATTAATTGGAATAGTTAATATTAATAAGATTTAAGGCTAAAAGGCTTGTTGTGGATTTAAGGAAATATTATTAAAGTGGTTACAATGATCAAAGTAAAATATGTAAGATAAATGACTAAGGTGGCCTAAAATGTGAATGGATAAAAATGTATAGTTTATGGGTAATAAAGTAGGTATTTTTTTAATTTACATAAATAGATAAACAAATTGATTTAGGTAAACTAATAAGTAGAAAGAATATTTGAAGTTTAGAATTTTGGGAATTTAAAAGATGTATATATGTTAGTTAAAGTATTGGGAAAAAATAGCAGCTATAATTAATAAGAGAATTGAATTAGTTATGGTAAAATAAATAAATTCAAGTGAGTGGTAAATATGTAGAAATGATTACAAGTGACTAATTGATTATTTAGAAACATAAGGAGAAACATATAATATAAATAACTAAAAGAAGGAAGAAATAAAGGAGTTAATTTAATAAAGATAGAATTCAAATAATTATGAATGCATGGCTGAAGAAAAATAAAATTAAATGAAATACAAGTGAAACTGTGAGGTATGGAAATACCTATAGAACTTAATAGGTTCTGTACCAAAAATATAATAGATTTACAAGGTAAATGTACATACATGCATTTTGCTAATATTAAATAAAGGGAATCATTTATGGGAAAATGATGAGAAGATGTAAATACATGAGTAACTTATCAAATAATTAAGGCCATATTACTAAAATAATGATAATAATAATAATAATAATAATAATAATAATAATAATAATAATAATAATAATAATAATAATAATAATAATAATAATAATAACAATAAAATTGAAGAGAGGGTAAGAAGAAAGAATATATATATATATATATATATATATATATATATATATATAAAAAGAATTAAATAAAATTATATCATAATTGAGAGTTTAAGATTCAAACAAATAATATGAGAATTACACATCAAGAGTTAGGGCAAAATTAATTATATTTATAGAAAAGACCTAAAGGAAATTAAGGTGGGGTTAATTATGGAACTAAGGTAGGGTGAAATTGTTATTTCCCAGAGAAAGAGGGACTGTATATTGAAAAACAAAGTAAATGTATACACATAAAAAGAATTATTATATGAATACAATAAAGGTACTTTAATTAAATAAGGGAAGAATACTTGAAATATCTATATATGCATATTAAAATCATAGTGAGAGAACATTAAACACTCGATGCTATCCTATAAGACAGTGAAGGATAACAATAAGGATTCTTATGAGTAAAATGAATATAATACAGAGGTCGAGGCACATGATAAATACACAAGAACATACCATAATTCTGATGAGCATACCATGACAATAAAAAGTATATTATAATTGTGAACATGAGAATGAGATTATAAAAAACAAAGAATATATGTTTGAATTCATATGAAAAATCACTACCAGGAGATATTCAATGAGAAAGAGAAAAAAAAATAAGACCACCGACAAGGTATGCAGGCAATGACATACGAACCCATTAATATTTAAACCTAGTTGAGATAAGGTAAATGATTAATGAAATTTGGTAATTGAATAAAATGTAGAGTTAAGGCCCATATTAGTTAGACACCTATTGGATAGGTTGACTAGTCAACTAAGGAGTTAGTACTTGCTAGAGTTTTAATCAATGAGGATCATGGCCTTATTTTATGGTGAGTGCAGCCTTGAGGATCAGACGAGAGCCCTGCACACTTTTGGATATTAGGAGGTCCGTTAGGGTTAATCCTTGCTATCCGCTTATTTGGATATTAGGAGGTTCTTTGGGGCTGATCCCTACTATCCACCTATGTTGGGGTATTAAGAGGTTCTTCTGGTTGATCCCTATTATCTCATTTCTTTCGGGTATTAGGAGGTCCTTTAAGGCTAATCCCTATTATCCCATTTCTTTGGAGTATTAAGAGGTCACCCAAGGCTGATCACTACTATCCCATCTGTTGTGAGTTCCATTTAGGCTGATCCTTTCCATTTGATATTGGGTGGTTCTATGGGACTAATCCCTTGTATCGAATGGATGGTGTGTATAAACACCAAGGTCTATATTATGGGCCACTATATGAGATAGATCTTGATATCTAATGTTGAGCGCATGTCTTCCAAATATAGGCTAAATATAGAAGAATCCACTATTCAAAAATGATTTAAATACCAATAAAGATATTATAATATTGGCATATAAGAACATGGAATTAAAGGAAAGGAAATGAAATTAGTTAGAGGAAGAGATAAATTGAAGTAATAGATAAAAAGAACTAATCATAAAATAACAAACATTATTATTAGTACATAACTACTTTTTTCTTTTGAATGTTATACGTATGAAGAAAGAACATATGTCCTAAGTTTATTAGGAAATGTAGAACTTATTATCATAAGAATGTATAAAGGAAAGATACTATAAAGATTAACATAAGGAAATATTTTAAACTATTGTTAGACACTTAGTAAGGAATGGTCATATAAGGCAAAAACACCGAATCATTACTAAATAAAAAAGTAAGTTAGGATGAGACAACAAAGTTATGAATAAAAAAAATACGAAAATGTTATAAGTAACAAAAGATAATGGAATAATGATGTAATTAGAGCATTTTTATATTAATAATTATTTACAAAAATTTAAAGATTTAATTTTCATAGTATTATAATACACCACTAAGCAATTATGCTAAACAGATTGGCTTCTTTGCTAATGTGTTGGTTATTAATTAAGTTGAGCCAAATAGTGAATCGAGTCCCAGCATCAGCTAAAATAACTTACTAAAGCCATAGGTAAGATGAGTCCATCACGAGCATTGTTTGCATGTTAAATGTTTGATGATTGCTATTTTTAGGATTTTACATGCATAATAGTGTAACAAGGCCATCAAAAATATATTCTTAAATGTAAATAGATGGACCTAAGCCTTTGTTGTACTAGGTCTAATTGAATTTAGAACTGACCAATATATTAGTTGATCATTAAATATAGTAACATTTCTTATCGGATTAAATGAGTTACGGGTGAGAGTACGATTAAGATGGGTGACCTTTTGGGAAGTGGCATCTCTTACCTAGTGTAACACCTATGTTTTGAGGCTCTGTAAACATTACCATTAGTTGGGAAGTGTGTGGGGTCACTTGTACATAAACTGAGGTAGTGACACTAGTCATGAAACTTCGAGTGGCTTTAAAATGATAAAAAAGGAAAAATTTTAAAATTTAGCATAACTAATAGTTCATTTCGGACAGTGGGCTACTGATTTTTGTAATAAAATTTTATCGAGCCGAGAATAACTCGGGATGTGTCGAAATGGGCATGAAAATATTAGACCCTAAAGCTAAAAAATTCCACTGAGTCCATTAGTGAAAGAAATTTTCAATTCTAAGGTTATTTGCAAATTCACATAATTTTTTAGATTGGCATGCAAACTGAGGTAGTCTAGAAATTATCCTATCAATGGAATTTGGTTGAGAAAATTTGCGTGCATGTAAGGGGGATTAAAATATGAATTTTAAATTAAATGTTGTAATTTTTTGAGGTCGGTGTGAATTTTGGTAAATTTTCAAAATTTTGCCAAAAAATTAAGCTATTTTGGGATGGCTCAAGTGGCTGTGGGACCCATGCACACCTAGATAGCTAGCCTAAGGGCAACTCCAAGTGGCAAAGCCACTTGACAAGTCGACTTTTCCACTAAATAAAAGGCAAAAAAAATATTTTTTCTTTTTTGCCTAGTATATGATGCCATAGTAGCTTGGAGAGAGAGTTTCATCTTCTTCCTTCAGTCCTTTCTAAAATTTATGGCTTTCTAAATTCATTTTGTGATGTCATGGAAATTCTAGAAGAAGAATAAAGGCCAAAGGAGCTCCTATGAATGAATTAAAATTCATCAAAGTTTGCTAGTCAGGGATAGTCCAACAAGGTACCATAACTGAGTTTTCTTACCTTCTTCTTAATTTTTCTTCTAATTTCATGGCTGGAAAATGGTTTATTGAGATGCTTAACATCTATAGGGATATGTGTGGCTTTGTTTTGAGGTGAATTGGGGTAAGGAAAGGTTTAGATAAGGTGGAGAAAGCTTCCATAAAGGCTAGAATAAAGGTGTTGGGAGCCTTAAAGTGATGGCAATTTCATCTCCTAGTGAGTGAAGTAAGTGAATTCTTGTATTTAATTCATACCATCTTGATTTCATGGCTAAGATATTGTTTTAAATGGGCTAGATTGAGGTTATAACATAGGGCCTTACATGAATTCCTAAGGGATATAGTTTAATGGATATTATTTAAATGGTTATTTGGAAATTGGTTTGTCATTGTGTTTGTGTTAGTTGCTAGCTGAGAGTATTGGCATGTGTTCATGTGTGTATAGTTTGACTTAGTAGTTAAAAAGTGGTGGTTGAGATTCATGGTACATGTATAGGTGTGTGGAATTATTGTTTAGTGAGTATGTAATTGAGGAATGTATATATACACATGTGATGAGACTCGAATGACATGTATATTGAGCTTATGTTGTATGAAATAATAAAATGGTATGGAATAGGTGTGATTAATGTGTGTATTAATGAGAATTGAGTTATGACCAAGGCAAAATGGTATGTTTAAATCACTTTAGTTGGCATCAAAACACAAAAGTGCTTATACTATATATATAGGTTTATGAAGGTATGATAGATACTATGCAAGTGCATGGTCAAGACATAAGTATATTATTATATCCAAGGGTAATGGTAGTAAAGATGGCATGTAAACTTATGCTAATATGTATGTAATGAAGATGTAACATAAAACTTAATGTAATAGACATAATATAGCACAATAAACTTGATATAGATTGAATAAGTGTATGAGATTGGCTTGAGATAAATGGACTATTGAATGTGTTTTGATGATTGAACAATGTTTAGTCTAAATTATTGAAAAGTGCCTTAAAATGAGACATGCAATTTAAGTATAAACTAGAATGAACAGTGGCTTGTAATGTGTCTAAAGTGTGTGCCTAAAAGGGTTATGAATTTGTGACTAAATATAACAGCAATAATGCCTTATGAATGGCCTAGTAAATAGATGGCTTGAGGCTTATG
>CANXYI011360599.1:0-10666 GCA_948208565.1 Hura crepitans | reverse complement strand
AATATGATTTTAATTTATTGTTTCTTTTTAGCATGTAAAATCATTTTTCTACTTAATTCAGCATTCGTGGAATATTTCAGATTTGAAATTGGAGGTGTCATATATAAAATCGGGCAATTGATTATTTCAAAAACTTTGGTTCTTGTATGTCAATTTTAGAAAATGGATTTTATTATAGTGACCTTTTATTGAAATCGGGTGATTGGTTTGAGAACTTTGGTTTTCATATGCTAATTTTTTAGAAAAATGGTGACTTTTATTTTGAAGAATGGCTTGAGAACTTTGGTTCTCAATTGTTAAAAATGAATTTTATTAAGAAAGAATCGAAATTTATTTTATTAGTAAAATACTAATTTATTGGGTAAAAATATGATTTTGATTTATTGTTTCTTTTTAGCATGTAAAATCATTTTTCTACCTACTTCAACATTCATGGAATATTTTGGAATTGACATTGGAGGTGTAATACATAAAATTGGGTAGTGGATTTAATTTGAGAACTTTGGTTCTCATATGTCAATTTTTTAGAAAATAATTTTATTGTGACTTTTATTAAGGAAAATCAAAACCCATTGTATTAATAAAACACTGATTAATTAAATAAAAAAAATTTTGGTTATTTTTTCGATCGCGTGAAAAATTATTTTTCTAATTATTACAACATTCACGGAATATACAGGGAAATAATTCAATAATAAAAAAAATACAAGGCAATTACCTAAAATACAATCTAACCAAATAAATAAATGAAAATAAAAATTACATTTTGGGATGCCTAAAATACAATCTACCAAGCAATAAGCAATAATAACTACTATCGGTAGAAAAATGCATAAAAAGCAGAATAAAATAGGCAAAAGAAAAATAATGGGTGTCAAAAAATTACTTCACCGAGATTTAGTGAATTAGCCAAAAATATAGCAATCAGGTCCTAAATAATCAAATAACTTGTATCACAACAATAAAAATAATATATTAGTATGTGAAGCAAAAATAGAAAAACAGACAGAAATTAAATAAAAATAAACAGTTACAAAAATATAAAATATTGCACAAATAAATTATCACATCTAACTAGTAGATGGATAATGCGAAAAGAAAATTAAAATTAGCCCAAACGACAAAAATAATATTTTTGGATACGAAGCAAAAATAAAAAGAATAGACAAAAATTAAATAAAAACAAATAGTCACAAAAATATAAAATATTGCCTAAATAAATTATCACATCTAACTAGTAAATGGATAATGCAAAAAGAAAAATAAAATAGCAAAAATGACAAAAATAATATTTTTGGATACGAAGCAAAAATAGGAAAATAGACAGAAATTAAATAAAAATAAACAGTTACAAAAATATAAAATATTGCACAAATAAATTATCACATCTAACTAGTAGATGGATTAAATGGAAAAAGAAAAAATGAAAAATAAAAGAAAAATGGGTCGGTCAACACACCGGTATATTTGCCGTCAAAAAGATCTCAAATCGGAATGAAAACAGTGCTTGAATCTTCGAAAACATTTAAAAAATGTAGTTGAAAGAGTGTTTTTTGCCTTTTTTTTATGTATTTTCTCTCTCTAAAAATTTTTCTCTCCTTAAAATCACTAACCTCGGCTCAAAATGACCTATTTGGTATTTATACATGACTTTAGAGGCATAAAAACGACCATTTTAGGTTGAAAACGGCTGTTTTTGGCTGAAAATGGCCAAAACAGCCATTTTCAGGAGCCAAATAGTCGTTTTGGGCAAAAACCAACGTTTTTGCGAGTAAAACGGCCATTTTGGCTGTTCTGGGCCCAAACGGTCGTTTCGTGCATGAAAATGGCCTGTTTTGGGCCTAGAACAGACGTCCCGTGCATAGAATAACCCATTTTTCTCTAAAACAGTTGTTTTTTTATTTTTTTAAGGAAAAAGTTTTTGAGACCTTTGGTTTGGACATAAAATATCCATTTTTAGGATTTTTGTCTTTTTTATCATCATTAGGCAAATTGAATCTAGGAGCCCTAAAGACCCAGTGTCTACATAGAGGTTATGGAGTGTTGTACTTAGGGATCAAATGGAAGAAAATAGGCTAAAATAGAGAGGGGAGTAGCAAAAAAATGGCTCTTCTTTCCTTGACAAATGGCATCGGTTGCTAATCTTAGGAGGGAGGAACTATTCCTTTTTTGACCAATAGTTTGACCCTTTATATAGTACCTTTTTTTAAAAAAAAATTTCTTGTCTCATTTTTGACATCTAGAGACCCATAATTGTCTATAAATTAAGCCTCAAAAGCCTCCAAAAATATGTGCTTGAAAAATCAATTAAAAACATAATTTTTACGATTACTTGACTTTTTATAAAAATACTTTTCAATCTTCAAAAATTTCAATTGCAGTGCCAATTGGCTAATTATAGTTTTTGAGTACCAAGTTATATTTATCTTGAAATTTTCTAAGTAACTTTTTTAATATTTTACAATTCAACAAAAACTAAGTCACTATTCACGTAACATTGCTGCAAAACTTTTTTTGTGTTTTTAACCAAGTAAATGACTTCAATTTAGTTTCAAACTTTGCCCAAAATTATTTTTTGATTAATACTTTTACTTGGTCACTTCAGTGTATCCCGAGTCTATAACACCCATAATTTTTTTGATGTTATAAATGGCACCACCTGAATAATGAATAGTACTTTCATGAACTTGGGGTGAACTAATGCTATAGAATATAAGTATTAATTAGAAAATAATTATGGGTAAAAATTGGGACCAAATTAATGCCGTTTAAGGGGTTAAAAATGCAAGTAAAGTTTGCTTACTGGTCCCATAAATAGTGACTCAGTTGAACCTAAATGATAAATTATTTTAAAAGTCCTCAAAAAATTCTATAAATAGCATAACTTGATGGTTAAAATTTCTAACTAAGCCAATATAGAATTGGTTTTTGAATATTTTGAGATTGAAAAGTAATTTAATGAAATTAATTTATGACATTTTTACCCAAAAAATAGTTTTTCTCAAAAATTTTTGGGGGATATTTAAAATATCAATTTTGATGATTTTTAGAGCAATTTGCTAAATTAATTGAGATTTTTGGCATAAATTATGAATTTTTAAAGATAAAACACACTTATATTAATCATAGCCATTTATTTGCCATGTGTCACTAATCCAACCCTTTATTCCTTACATAAGGATGGATATTAGCCTTTTTGAATTAGTTTTGTCCTTCTTGCTTTCCCTCTCATCCGATGCCTAGGAACCCTAGAATATTTTCTTTATTTCCACCATTAAAACTTCATAATTCCTACACCTAAATAAATCAAAATTGCCTCCATACTCTACTTATTCTTATTCTATTAGAAGAAAGCCTTGAAAAAGCCTAAAGAGAGAGATTTCCTGCTAGAGTGAATAGTGACCAAGGTGAGAAATAAGAGTTGTTTTTATTGCTTATTATTTTTCTAAGATAGAATTTTAGTTACATAAATATATGTGAACTTAGAATTCAATTTGGATATGTAAAGAATTTTTATTTAATTTTTCTTTATAAAGAATGTGCATGTTTGTAGAGGAAGAAGGAGAGGTGGTGGGAAACAAGGAAGGCAAAGCTTAAAAAAGGATTTAAAGGTGTTTTCAAAAGTATGGTAAGTGAATTTAATGGTTTATGCATTTGATTTTATTAAATTGCGTGAATTTGGCATATATGTATGTGTATGGAATGTGTATGTTTGCATGTAGTGATATGTGAATGCATGAGTGATGGGTAAAAATGACATGTACATAATATTTGATGCCTAAATAAAGTGATGAATGAATGAAAAATATGGTAGAGGGGTTGAACCATAAATGGCTGAATGACATAGCTAAAGAAATCTAATAAACATAATAATTTGTTAATGATAAAATAGGTAAAGTTGTGTTTAACTAAGTGAGGTAGTATGTTATAAACACTTAGAATGAATGAATATAAAATTTAAGTAGATTGGGTGAAAGTGGCTGAATGAAAGGTTGTAGTGTTCATGGGACTAAAGGATAAATGAGTGACATATATATAGATATGATGTAATATTAAATGATAAGATTAAGTTATGTGAAAGATAAAAATGTGAGACCTAAATTTTATGGGTCAAGTGACTAAATGAATTATGAAGGGGGAGAAAAGTTATGTAAGAAACATATATAGAATAAGATGAACAATAGATATAATGATGTATGAGAAGTAACTTAAAAAAAGGCAAGCTATGAAAAAAGATAAAGAAGGTAGTAAATGAAATATGAAAAAGCAAGAATAATTGAGTTTATAATATATGTATTTGCACATGAGAAATACAAATTAAATAGTTTTCGAGATACATGATGTAATAAGAAATTAGAATTGAGGCCTATATTAGTTAGATGCCTATTAGATACATTGATCGGTTAATTAAAGAGTAGCTGCTACTAAGACACTTCGACGTCATGACATATTTTTCCATAAGGATTACTATACATTACTATTGATATTTTAATGATGTCTTATGGGTGCAACCGCCTTGAGATCTAAGAGATGTAATGATGGGTGTAGCCATTGAGGTCTAGAATGAGATCCCTTGTACAAGCTTTAAGATGGGTACAGTCATTGAGGTTCTGAGAAAGAACCCTCCACATAGATTGAGACTTATGATGGGTGCAGCCATCAAGGACTAAAATACAGGCCCCCTGCACAAGTTTAGATCTCGTTATCTAGTGTTTAAAGTGTAGTCTTTTGGACATAGGCCACTTAATAGAATAATGAATATGACTAAATAAACAAAATGTGATTTAATGGCATGATAAAGTTGTAACTAATTCAATATGCATAAATTCCATGTAACCATACTGCATATTTAATACTTGACTATAACCAGGATGTGACTGTGATTGAGTGCTTACATGTAACATGATGTATGTGATTTAGTGCATGAATCATTAAATTCACCATTGAGCATATGCTTAGCATATTGATTTTGTAATGCCCATAAATTAAGATTACATGACTAGTGCCTCAAAGGCTTGAATAGTGTTCTTAGGGAGCTAGGACACCTTTATGGGGCTCGAGAAGGGGTGTATTGGTCATGAAACTTTGATGGGCCAGAAAATGGGCAAAACAAATGAATTTAAAAATTTAACAAAACCAATAATTCATTTTAGGCCATAAGCTAGTGAATCATGCTCGGATTGACCTAAAAATATCATATTGTGAAGGTCAAAATTCCAATTTATCTATTAGTGAAGGAAATTTAATTTTTTGAGGTCATTCAGTAATTTTTTAAAACTTCTCGATTTAATGTGTAATTAGTTAGCCAACTTGCCGATGGAATTTTGATGTGAAATTTTATAGGCCTATAAGTAAGCCTAATTGAGGATTTTTAGAACAAATGCAATGATTTTTGGAGGTCCAAATGAATTTTTAAAATTGCCCAAAGTTATAACTAAAAATAAATTTTTTCAGGCTATTTGAGTGCTATGTGTCATAACTCGAGCCACCCACCCATTAATATAAATACCCCTTGCCATATGTACATCTACCAAATGCCAAGTAAGCACCTCACCCTCTACCATCTTCCACATTTTCTTCTCCCTTGATATTGACACCATCTCCCTCTCCCTTTTTCCATTTTTAGCCTTAAACCACCACAAATTGCCACTATTTCCCCACTAAAAATCATAATAATTATGCAAAAAATTTCCCTTATGGCCTTTAAACTCCATAGCCACCCATGGGAATTGGAAAAAAAAGGTTTAAAGTCTAAGTTTGGTGTATAGTGGCTTGAAAATTCAACTTATGTGTAAGTGACATGTTCTTATTTTTTATTTTAGTTCTAAGTAGCCTTGATAAACCTAAAAATTACCATATTTTTTTATTTCTATTTGAAGCCTTGTGTGATTTTCTATGAATATTCTAAGCTAGAATTCTATTATGTAGGTGTACAGAGAAATGATGAACAATTAAGGGAATTAAGGCCATAAAAGGGTGGGAAAGGATCTAATAGTGCATTAGGTATGTGGATTTGATGTACTAAATGCATGGAATAATATGAATATATGTGTAAATGTATGATTATGTGCATGAATGGTTGATATAAGCAAACTATGATGGTAATTGTGTGGGAAAATGATGATGTGTTTGTGAATTTAGTGAGAAACATTTCTATGTGACCATGATGTGTGAGTGGTCGAAAGGAGTCTATGATGTATGTATGGCTGAGATGTGTGGCATGGCATGTGTATGATGATATGGTATGTGTACTCGGTGAAAAATGATGGAAAATATAATGATTTAGGTGAGAAAAGCTTGTGTAAGTGCATAATGTTAACATGGTCGAGAGGTATGTCCATGGTGGCATGGCATGGCATGTAGGTGTGGCATGTGTACATGATGGAACATAATGAACATGTGATGTATGACATGAATATTGCATGAAATGTGTGTGAACATGTGTATAAATATGGTATATTGCATAGTGAAATAATGTACTGAAAATGTGCTAATAACTTAGTGTAAGAAATGGCATTGAAGTGGTCTGGGAGAGGAGTACTTACTTTGGCCTAAAAAGTGACCTAAATTGGCCTAAAAGGGGTACATAATTTGAGCATTTGAGGTAATTGATTTTGATGGCAATTCAAGATCCACATTGTTAAAATATTAGGAGGAATGAAATGAAATAATTTGTGGCCTAAAATAATTTATAATACTAGCATAAAGTGGACATAAAAAGTGACCTATAATTGTCTAATGAAAAATGTGTATACTAAAATGACTTGAAACTGCATGTGAATAACATTGAATTAAATTAAATAAATGACCTGTAATTGAATAAAATTAATTAATAAATAGTTAGGCTAATAGTTAGGCACCCACAAGATAGTTGATAATCAACTAGGGATTAGCAGTTACTAGAGGTATTAGTCCTTCTAGGCCTTATTGGTGTGATTATGTAGGTGGGTGAAGTTGCCAAGGTCCTGATATTTAGGCCCTACACAGTCAGGTATTAGGAGCTATACAAGATTAATCCCTGCTACCCACTTGCTTGACTATAGATATTGGGAGGTCCAATGGGGCTGATACCTATTATCCATTAGAGTTACTTGATGTTGATTTCTAAGATATTAAGAGGTCTACAAATTGATCCCTATTATCCTTACTATCTGATATTGAGAGGTTCCTATGAATAATCCCTGCTATCGGACTAGGTAGGTACAGCTACTAAGGTCCAAAATGTGGGCCATTACATAGCTTTGGATTTTCCTTTTATCAAGTGTCTTAAAGAGTCGTCTATCTAATTGGGCCTGAATAATAAAATGGAATATAATAAAAAGACAGTCAGTAACATTGAGAAATAAATAAGATTAAAGTAAAGGCATAAGACTGATAAAGATAATAATGAGATAGGTTAATAAATTAGTATTATTTTTATAATATTGTCTTTGTATGTTGCATGTCACTCTATTATGTGTATGATGTATGTTTGCATGCATGGCATGTTTTATTACATTAAATTCACCATTGAGTTTCATACTCTGCATATTACTGTTTCGGTGTGCAAGTAGTTAAATATAGTAGTACAACTTCTACAGATTTTGCAGTGTAGTAGTGATAGCAATTAAGGGTATATTTTTTTTTGTCTTGTTGATGGTTTTATAGAGGGCACTCATGTATACAATATGGGTTTAGAGTATAGTTAGCTTAGATGTTGAAGTTATCTATAAATGTTAAACTAAAGCTAATAATGTATAAAAGGCCTTTATTTGAATGGTTTATTTTTTTATACTTTATATTGATTGTGGGCCTGAGGCCTTATGTGTTATCTGTGACATTGATAATTATATGGGATGATGTAGGAGGACTAGAAGGGTTTAGGTGATGAGAGATGTGGATGATATTATTAGAAGTGTTTTTTCACAAGTGTAAATTTTTGAAATGTTACCTGGATAGTCGTTATGCTGCTAAAATTTTTATAATGTTAATTACAGATTATAAAATGGATTTTAATGGTTGTTATGACTTGTATAATGATGTTTGAGGATTAGACTAGAGTTTTAGAAAATATGTGCCTGATAAATAAATAAAATCATAAGTGTTAAACAAATAAGGACTTTAAGAAATTTTAGGATAGGTGACCAAGTAGCAAGTGACATCACCTATCAGGTTTCTTCGAGAATCAAGAAGAGGTGTTACATTAGGTGGTATTAAAGCCTAGGTTTTGGGGTTCCTAGGTCTTTTACATGAGTGCCAGTGTCTAGGTTTTGATTTTTTTTGATAAGCTACACTACAATGAGGCTGATAGGTTGTTGTTCTTCTATAATGATCCAAAATGAGTGAAAGGACTTTAGTGGAATGAGGAGAAGAGGTAGCTAGCCATGCTCCTACCACTATTTTGGGAGCAACAGCTAGTGTAGCTACATTAGAGCCTAGTGATGCTGCATAATAGCCATAGCCATAGTCACAGCTATAATAGTAGGTTGAAACATCTCTAACACTTCTACAATAGATTATAGATTTGTTGAGACACATGTCAGCAGTAGCTCTACCTCTTCCACTAGCTCTTGTACCTCCTCCACCTCTAGTTATACCATAAAAGACACATTTGGAGAGAGTTAAAAAGATAGGAGCAATAGATTTTTTAGGAACTAGGGAAGATGATAGAACCAGGGTAGAGTATTGGTTAGAAATGACACTTATAATTTTAGAATAGTTAGAATGTATAGAGAAGGAAAGTCTGAAGTTTTCTACCTCTCTTCTCTAGGAGGAAGCTTCCCACTGGTGGGACACAGCCAAGAAAAAGAAGAGATATATCTTAAAATCTTATAAAGACAAGAAAAGACAACAGTTTCTTGACTTAAAGTAGGGAAGAAGATATGTGTTAGAATATGAGAAAGATTTTACAAGGTTGAGTCGATATGTAGAGGAATTTGTCCCTATTGAAGAGGAAAGGTGTAAGAGGTTTCTAAAAGGCATTAATGTAGAGTTACATATGCAAATAGTGAACTCGAAGGTTACAGACTTTGCAGTTTTAGTAGCAGTAGCCTATGATATGGAAGTGATGATGCAAGAAAAGAGGGACTTGTTCCAGAAGAAGAGGCCTTTCACACTAGGTCAGACTAGCTTAGTACTTGGAGCCAATAAGAGGTAGAGGGAGACCTAGTCTCAGTCCTAGCTAGTGCAACAACCACAGAGGTAGCCCCAGTCCTAGAAGTTTAGTTAGGCTTTTGTATATAAGCTTTGACCACCTCAATGAGCCTCTAGTGCCCTAGTATCAGCACCTAAGGCTATACCCTTGACTTGTTAGACTTTTACCAGAAGACATTAGGGTCATTCTTGGCAGATAAAAAGAGGAGAGTGTTTCACCTATGGGGCTACAGACCATTACTAGAGGGATTTTCCTTAGAGGTAGACTAAAGCTGCCTAGACTCAGGCATCAGAAGCACCTCAAAATAGAGGCAAAGACATAACAGAGGTGACTAGTAGAGTAGCAGTCAAAGGACTAGGTCAGAGGCATGGGCTCTAGCTAGACAGTATGCCATTAGAGTTCATGAGGAGGCAGAGGCTCTAGATGTCATTATTGGTACTTTTGACTTATTTGATGCACCAGTTTTGGCTTTAATACATCCTAAATCCACTCACTCTTATATTTGCACAACACAAGCACAAGATAGGGGGTTTAGAATAAGAGTTTATAGGTATAAACATTCAAGTAAGTAATTGAATTAGATAAAGTGTGATAGTGAATAAAGTGTACAAACACTATCCATTGGTGCTCTAGAAATAACTATTCCCTATAGACTTCATTGTACTTCCTTTCATGAATTTGACTTCATCTTGGGTATGGACTAGTTATCAGAACATTAAGCTATGGTTGACTATAGACATAAGTGGCTTACCCTCAGAATAGCAAAGGGATATGAAGTGATAGTTATGGATGAGAGAAATTCCTTGAATAACCTCATCTCAGCTGTTATAGCCAGATGACTCATCCGTAAGGGTTGTGAAGCATACCTACCTCATATGGTTGACATTAGTAACTCCACACCTAGCACTGATTAGATTCCAGTTGTGTTTAAATTTCCTGATGTGTTCCCTAAAGAGTTACCAGGACTACCTCCACAGTGGGAGCTTGATTTTGAAATTAAAGTGTATCCTAGTACCTCACCTATATCTATTACTCCTTATAGAATAGCATCTATAGAGTTGAAAGAGTTAAAGGTGCAGTTGCAAGAATTACTGGACAAGGTTTTCATTAGACCCAGTACTTCACCTTAAGGAGCACTTGTGCTCTTTGTAAAGAAGAACGATGGGTCATTTAGGTTGTGTATTGATTACATATAGTTGAATAAGGTGACCGTAAAGAATAAATATCCTTTGCCTAGGATTGATGATCTTTTTGATCAGCTTAAAGGTGCCGATATCTTTTCTATTATTAACTTGAGATTGGGATATCATCAATTGTGTATTAAGGATTCTAATATACCTAAGACTGCCTTTAGAACTACATATGGGCATTATGAGTTCTTAGTGATGCCATTTAGACTCATTAATGATCCAGTAGCCTTTATTGGTTTAATAAATAAGGTCTTTCAACCTTATTTAGATTAGTTTGTAGTGGTGTTTATTGATGACATTTTAGTGTATTCTAAAATCGGGGAGGAACACGAACGACACCCAA
>CANXYI011360597.1:0-15145 GCA_948208565.1 Hura crepitans | reverse complement strand
AAGAATCTAAGTTTCATGAATAATACTTCCCAAGGCATGAATAGTGTCTCCTAGGGCACCTTATAGTGGAAAAAGGGGGAAATACTAGTCATAAAACTTTGACGGGCTAGAAATTGATGAAAATGAAATAATTAAAACTTTTAATAGAACCAATAAATCATTTTACGCCAAAATATAGTTAATAGTGACTTTAGTTGGAATTATGCCAAGAGAGGCCCGGGATGTGCTTAGATGGACCTAAAAATGGCATACCCTAAATGTCAAAAAATTTCATATAATCTAATGGTAAATGAATTATAATTTTCTAAGGTCATTTGGTATTTATTTGAAATTTCTAAATTACGGGAGTTAATAGTTGACCTAGTTCCCTTTGGAGTTTTGACTCGGATTTTAAAGGGCCCTTAATGGGAACTTCTGAGAATTTTTGGCATTGAAAGTATGAATTTTAGAGGTATTGAACAATTATTTTGAATTTTTAAAGCTTAAAACATAAATTGGATTAATGCGAACCGTTAGATCAATATGTGGTGCGATCAGGGTCATCTATATGTTTAATATAAAAGGAGTGACACATGTAGGGGTGCCACATGTGCTAAGCCGTCTTCCACCTCCCTCTTTCCCCACTAAGCCGACGCCATCCCTACTCTTCTCCTTCTCTTTATTTTCTTCTTTTAAACACCAAAATAAAGGAAAATCTCTTAAATTTTACACCAATCTCTACCTTTACAGTCTCCTGAAGCTACTCCCACTAATAAAATTTAAAGAAAATGCATAGTTTTGGAGAATTGAGCACTTGATGAATAACACCCAAAGTGAGTAGACAAGCCTTTTTCTCAATTTTTATTTTATGCTTAGGTAGCTCTAAGTGAACCAGGAATAACAATGTAATTAGTTATTGATTTAGAGTTATGAAGGATTTTTAGGAATTTTTCAAACCCTAAAAGTGTGTATGTTTGTAAGCAAAGAGAGACTTATTGAGGAGGAGAAGCAAAGAAAGCCATAAAGGAGTGGATTAGAGTATTTTGAGACCCTAGGTATGTGAATTTAATGTAATATGTGTTTATGATATGTTGGTATTCATGTGTGCATATGTGAGTGTGTATGGAAATGGTATATGGTATGTATGTGTGTGTAATTACATGTAATGAATGTGTAAGTGAGTTATGTGGAACATATAATGTTTGAGTGTGTGAAGATTGCATGAAAAAAGAATGTGAAAGTGTGTGTGGCTGAATGGCACATAAAAAGGGGAATGTGTGTGTGTGCATGTGTGGTTGACATGAAATTATGATGTAATTAGGCTAGGAAATTAGTATAAAGAATGTGAAATGGAATTGGTAAAAATGGAATTGTGGATGCTTAGATAGGAAATGGGTATGAGTTGTGTGATAGTCATAAGGTAGATATATGTATATATGAGATAAAGGTTAATGGCAATTGACATGAGTCATAATTGTAGCTATGTAATTGAGATGATTAATTAGTGTAATGTGGTTGAATGAAATGCTAAGTGTTAAAGGTAATGAAACTTTATGTAAGTGTACTTGATACAACCTAATTGGAATGCATGACGATAAGTGTTTAGAATTATGGGTTTAGGGGAATGAACCAAATGAATAGTGCAACAATGGTTGTAATGGGTCTCAAATATTGGTCATGTGATAATGAAGATGTACATGTAAACTATATGATGATAAATGACTAAAACGAACATATGTTAAAAATCTATAACTAGGAATATAGAAGTTAATGAGTATTGGCCCATATGAGTTTGACCACCCGTTGATGGGTTGACTAGTCAACTAAGGAGTTAGTAGCTGCTAGAGGCTTTGGTCAATATGGGCTATTGGCTATTTGTATGGAATGATGAGTGTAGCTATCGAGGATCTTATTATGAGCCTTGCACACTTAGGCTACTGCATAATTTGGATCCCACTATCTAAAGTGTAGTCTTTCTAGAATAGGCCTAAGTTTAAATGACAAATGAAAGTGAATATGAACAACCATGATAAATTTATGACTAGTATAACTAAAATTATTCTGGAATGACTTCAAAATTTTAATTAAATTATAAGGTATATAGTTTAACAGATAAGGAGTCTGATGAATAATTTGATAGAACCGCAGGTGATTAAGTATGCTTTATATATATAGTCTCAATTACTATAGAAGAGTTTGCCTGATTAAGTATATATACACTTGGGTTAGTATTAGAGTATGAAAAAGACTTTGCTCGATTGAGTAGATATGTAGAAGAGTTTGTAACCATTAAGCATGAGCGTTGTAAGAGGTTCGAGAAAGGCCTCAATGTGGAGTTGAGGATACAAATAGCTACCTCAAAGATTTAAGAATTCTCTTCTCTGGTGTCAGTAGCCTATTCCATGGAGGAAATGGTGAAAGAGAAGAGGGAGATCTTTCAAAAGAAGAGACCCTTCTCAGCAAGGCAAGTTAGCTCAGCACCTAATATGGCAAAAAGCAAAAGGATGCTTAGGCACCATGTTAGGTCAGGGATCTTAGTCTAGGCCTTGACCTCCATAGCAAGCTACCAATGCCCTAATATGTACGATGAAGAGTGCACTACTAGTATGTTAGACATGCAATAAAAGGCACTGAGGAGTATGTTGGCAGACCCGATAAGGAGAGTGCTTTATCTGTGGATCTAGAGATCATTACTAGAGGGACTACCCCAAGAAATAGGTAGATGCTACTCAATTTTAAGCCACATCTCTATCACCCAATAGAGGCTAAAAGGAAAGCAAGAATGATGAGCTAAGCATAAGTCAGAGGCTCGAGCACCAGCGCGCTAGTACACCATTTAAGCTCGAGAGGAAGCTGAGGCTCCTGATGTCATTGCTGGTACTTTCTCTTTATTCGATGCTTTTATTTTAGGTTTATTAGATGTAGGATCCACCCATTCATATATCTATACCACACAAGCATGGGATAGGGGTTTAGAACTTGAACCCATGTATCTATCCTAGTTAGAAACCCAATTGGGCAAAATATGGTAGTAAACAGAATATATAGAGACTATCCTCTAGTAGTCCAAGACCAAGTATTCCTAACTGACCTTATTAAACTTCCTTTTAATGAATTTAATGTCATTTTGGGTATAGACTAGTTATTTGAACACTAGGTAGCAGTTGATTGTGAGTAT
The DNA here is from genome assembly GCA_948208565.1 of Hura crepitans. Taxonomy (NCBI): domain Eukaryota; kingdom Viridiplantae; phylum Streptophyta; class Magnoliopsida; order Malpighiales; family Euphorbiaceae; genus Hura; species Hura crepitans. Next base: position 11,988 of record CANXYI011360597.1, on the reverse strand, counting down.
AAGAGACTTACCTTTAATATCATCTCAGTTGGGTGAATGAAATTCTTCACCTAATATAATCTCAGTTGTAATAGCTCAATGAATAATCTAGAAGGGATATGAAGCCTATTTGGCCCATGCAGTTGATACTAATAAAATTAAACCAAGCCTTAGTTAGATACCAATGGTGTCAAAATTCCTTGATGTGTTTCTAGATGTGTTACCAAGGTTACCTCCACAACGAGAACTTGACTTTGAAATTGAAGTATATCCATGTACTACTCCAATGTCTATTACCCTATATTGGATTGCACGAGTAGAATTAAAGGAGCTAAAGGTGCAGTTGCAAGAATTGTTAGATAAAGGCTTTATAAGGTCGAGTGCTTTTATGTGGGGAGGACCAGTGCTCTTTGTGAAAAAGAAAGATGGGTTGCTTTGACTATGCATTAACTATAGACAGCTGAACAAAGTGATAGTCGAGAATAAATACATGTTGTCAAGATTTAATGACCTCTTTAATCAACTCAGAGGTGCCAGTGTGTTCTTTAAAATTGATATGACTTTTGTATATCACTAGTTGAAAATCAAGGAATTAGATTTTAACACCCCTATTTGATTCTTGAAGGAACCCGATAGGAGATGCTACTTTTCATAGGTCACCCATCCTGATTCTACCCCAGCCCCTATTCATTTAACACTTGTCTCCATATTCCTTTAATTAATGTATTCTAGTTATTTACTTGTTCAAATCCCATTCCATTCTTATATTGGATATAATTAATCACAAAAATTATTTATCAAGAGAGAAATCAGATTTATAGAAATTTGGGTAGAATAACTGCTACCCGGGTGAAGAACCCAAAACCTAAACCTATTAAAAACACTTTTAACATTATTATCAACTCATCCTCTAACACCTAGACCCTCCTAGTCCTCCAATCATCTTAGCATAACACAGAGTCACAAGCACACAGGGTCTCAGGCCCACAACATTCAGAACCATAAAATCAATAATATATACGTCCATATATTTAGCTACGTAAATTAATGTATATAGATTATCAGTTCTCGCATGACCAAAATATATATTTAATTTTTACATCACCCAAGCTCAACACTAATTATACACGAGTGCCAACTCTATAAATAATCAAAAGTAGCAAAAATATACCCTAAGAGGCTAAACTGCTACACTGCATTATTGAGGTTAGACTGCTATTACTATCTATAACCTACACATTGGAACATCAATACACTTAGTATAAACTCAGTGGTGAATTTAATATAATAAGTGCATGTCACACATATAGTCATGCAATGATTATATTATAAGATAGTAGTAAGAGTATGCAAAATCAATCGCATGCAGTTCTATCAAATTATTCATCAAGACTCTTTATCTGTTAAACTATATACCTTATAATTTAATTAAAATTCTAAAGTCATTCCAGAAAACTTTTAGTTATACTAGTCATAAATTTATCACGGCTGTTCATATTCATTTTCATTTGTCATTTAAACTTAGGCCCATTCGAGAAAGACTACACTTAAATACACTAGATAGTGGGATTCAGACTATACAATGGCCCACATTTTGGACCTTAGTAGCTACACCTACCCAACTCTGTTCGATAGTAGGGACTAGTTTATGTGAACCTCCTAATATCAGAATAGTAGATGGTAATGATCAGTCCCATTGACCTCCCAACATCTATAAGAATAGCAAGGATTAGTCCCATAGGACCTCTTAATATCCCAATCAACATATCCATCTCATCTCAAGTGGATAGCAAGGATCAGCCCCGTAAGACCTCTCAATATCCATAAATAAATCAAATGGGTAGTAGGGATCAACCCATATGGACCTCCCAATACCTAAATGTGCAAAGCTCAATATCAAAACCTCGGTGGTTGCACACGCCATCTCAATCACATAGGCAATGGCCCTAAGAGGACCAAAACCCCTAGCAACTACTAATTCCCTAGTTAACCGGTTAACCCATCTAGTAGGTGTCTAACTGATAGGCTAAATCACATTTATTAGTTATCTCATATAGTTATAAGCTATTGCCATTATCAAGTTACTATTTATGTTCCCTAATTATAGGAACTTGAGCACTTACGCACCTTTCCCACTTATGAGTCATTTTACGAATAAAACACTATTCATTTGGTCATTTTCCACTATTCTAATTCTTATAGCCTTGTTTGTAGTTATCACCTTTTAATTATAACAATGACTCATTTCATGTTCACCAAATTACTATTATACCATGTTAACACCATGCTAATATATATCATCATTTATATTTACATTTTTCCATCTAACCTAAACATATTTCTTTCATGCCATATATGATCATTTTCATACACTTTAACTCTTAACATATCTTACCTTATAATAGAACATGCCATACCAATTTACTAACCCTAAATTTCTTTCCTCATTTTCACACCACAAGCATATTCTATATCACATCTTTAGCCTAACTACACATCTCACACATGCCATACACATATGCACATAACATGACACACTATTTAGCCATTTCAAGATCACACACATACACTTATATTTCTGCCATACAAATCACACACATAGTCTTTATTCCATTAGGCTACCATAATCACATAATTAACTTACATTAAACATAAATTCCCACACATAAACTAACACTTCCATACACACTCACAAGCACACAAACAAACATGCACATCATGACATGCATGAATTACATTAAATCTATATACCTAGGGTGTAAAAACACCATTTTCCACCAATTTATTGCCTCACTTCTCTTCCTTCCTTAATAATTCTCCCTTAACCTAAAACATAATCACTTTGAACTTAGAAAAATTCCCAAAAATTCTACATAACTCTAAATTAAAATCTAAACACATGATTTTTCTTAGAATCACTAAGCTTAGAAAAATTCCCAAAAATTTTACGTAACTCTAAATTAAAATCTAAACACATGATTTTTCTTAGAATCACTAGGGCTACCCAAAATAAAAATAAAAATTGAGAAAACCTCACTTACACCAAGAATGGTCACTATTCACTCTATTACCAAATCTCACTTTCCAAATAATATCTTTCAATTTTGTTGCTTGGAATAGCTTTAGGAGATTGCAAAGGTTAAGAATTGTATAATTTTTATGAGATTTTATGGTGGGAGAAGAGAGAAAATATGAAGAAAAATGGTAAGGGAAAGGCTAGAGTGGTGTCACCTTTTTGGAGAAATAGGAGGTTGAAGATGGTCTTTTACACATGTGTAGTTCTTTTATATTAAGGGGGTGGAGTGGTTAAATCACAACAAATGGTAACCTAACAGCCCAAATTAATCCGATTTTCTTTTAAACTTTAAAAATTCAAAATAATTTTTCTCGACCATAAAAATAATCACTTTATTGCAAAAAATCCTCGATAATGCCCATTAAAGGCCCCATAAAATTTCATATCAAAACTTTAATGACAACTATGATTACTATTCACTCGCGTAAATAAAGAATTTTGAATAAATATGAAAAGACCTAAAAAAATTAAAATTCCTTCATCCACAATTAGATTGGAATTTTTTAGCTTTATGGTATGGTATTTTCAGGTTCATCCTAGTACATCCCGAAGCTGTCTTGGCACAAACACATTTAGGGCCACTATTCACTATTTTAAGGCCTAAATTGATTTATTGGTTATGCTAAAATTTTTAATTATTTCATTTCTTCATTTTCTAGCCCGTCAAAGTTTTATGACTAGTACACACCCTTTTTAGCGTTATAAAGGTGGTCTAGCTTCTTGAGAGCACAATTCATTCTTCGAAGGGATTATTCATGGAACTGTAATTTATGAGCATTATAATCTTTCCCCTCTTATAGAATTTTGTCCTTAAAATTAGCTGATGGAAGTAGATGCAGGTACTGGGCCTTTATTTGCTCCTTGCTATCCTAGGTGTCTTCTTATGTTTTGTGATGCTCTTCTACAACACCTTTACCAATGGTATGGTTTTATTTCTCAACTGCTTGACCTCTTCAGTTAAAATCTATATTGGTTCCTCTTAATAGGTTAAATCCGACTATACTTGGATTTCTTCTATAGATATCACATGGAAAGGATTATATCTATATCGCCTCAAAATCAAAACATGAAACACATCATGAATCTATTGCAACTCTAGTGGCAAGGCTAAACTATAAGCTACTAGCCCCACACATTTTGTAATCTCATAGGGACCAATAAATTTGGAACAAAGTTTCCCTTTCTTGCCAAATTTGAGCATTTTTTTTCCATGGCGATACTTTCAAGAATACTTTTTCCCCAACTTCATATTTAATATCTCTTCATTTTAAATTTATATATGGTTTTTGTCAATCTGTGGTAGCTTTTAATCTGTCTATTATTATCCTAACTTTGTCTTTTACATATTTAATCAAGTCAGGTCCCATAATTTTGCTTTTATCTGTTTCACTCCAGTAAAGAGGGGTTCTACATTTTCTACCATATAACGCCTTGTAAGGCCCATGCCTAAACTAGCTTGATAAATATTATTGTAAGTAGATTTGACCAAAGACAAGTACTGGTCCCAACTCTCTTTGAATTATGATTATCCATCTATTTAAGGGTGAAAAGCTATGCTAAATGTTAAACGAGTACCCAAAGCTTCTTGTATTTTCTTCCAAAATTTGGAGGTGAAATGCGGATCACGATTTGAGATGATTGCCATTGGTACTACGTGTAGCCTCAAATTTCATCAATATACAGCTGTGCTAATTTATCTAGAGAATAATCCATTCTAATTAGAATAAAGTGGTCTATCTTAGTCAATCTATCTACAATCACCCACACATCATCACATTTGCTTCTAGTCATTGGCAACCCCATTACAATATCCATAGTGACTTTCTCCCATTTCCATTCTAGTATTGCTATTGGATGTAACAATCTAGAAGGAACTTGATGCTTAGCCTTTACCCACTGACAAGTTAAACATCGAACCACTTACTCCACCACATCACATTTCATTCCTAACCACTAATAATGGGGCTTCAGATCAAGATACATTTTTATACTTCCTAGGTGCATATAATATGGAGCTTCATGTTCCTCCTTCAAAATCTATGCTTTTAACTTATCTGCCTCAAGTACACATAGTCAGCCATGGTAGTACAAATATCTATCTACTCTCAGTTCAAATCAGTAGGCTTCCCCTCTTTGACTTTACTCATTGTTTGCACAAGCTATTCATCTCGCATCTGTGCCTCTTTCATTTATTGTTTAAAATAAGGTTTAATCTGCAATTTAACTAAAATGGCATTCTTCTTTGCATACTATATTTTAACATTCATCATTCTCATAGTAGCCATTAATTTTTAGCTTCAGGCATCTACAACTACATTTTTTTCCCCAATGGTAGTCTATCAGACAATCATAATCTTTTATTAACTCCAACTAATGTCGTTGCCTAAGATTTAGTTCCTTTTATGTAAAGAGGCATTTCAAACTTTTATAGTCAGTGTAAGTATAACACCTTTCACTATACAAGTAATGTCTTCATATTTTTAATGCAAAAACAATGGTAGCTAACTCTAAGTCATAAGTAGGATAATTCCTTTCATGTGGCTTTAGTTGGTTGGAAGTGTAAGCTACCACTTTACCTTCCTACATCAACACAATCCATGTCCGTTGTGCGAAGCATCACTATAGATAACAAAATCCTTGCCTTATTATCGTTGAGTAAGGATAGGGGCTTTAGTCAACATTACTTTTAACTTGTTAAAGCTTTCTTGGCATTTATCATCCCATTCAAACTTTATATCCTTTCATAATAATTAGGTCAATAAAGCTATAATCATTGAGAAACCCTTTACAAATCTTCTATAATACCTAGCCAATCTTAGGAAACTTCGAATCTTAATCACATTCCTAGGAGGTTTCTATTCTAATAGAGCTTTAACCTTGCTTGGATCGACCCTATTGCCTTCTGCTGAAGCAATGTGGCCTAGAAAGGCTACTTATATGCTTGGATCAACACTTGCTCAACTTGGCATACATATGTTTTTCCCTTAAAGTATGCAATACAATTCCAAGATGCTACTCATATTCCTCCTAACTCTTGGAGTACATCAGAATGTCGTCATTGAAAACTATAACAAATTGGTCTAAGTATGGTTTAAATATCCTATTCATTAGGTTAATGAATGCTACTGGGGCATTAGTGAGTCCAAATGGCATCACTAGGAACTAATAATGCCTATATCTAGTTCTAAAGGTAGTTTTAGGAATGTTAGGTTTGTTGATCCGCAACTGATGATACCCCGGTCTCAAGTCTATCTTGGAAAAGACATTAGCACCACTGAGTTGATCCAAAAGGTCATCAATTCTAGGCAATGTATATTTATTTTTAACTGTCACCTTGTTCAATTGCCTATAACTGATGAACAATTGATGCGACTCATTTTTCTTTTTTATGAAGAGCACGGGTGCTCCCTAAAGTGAAGTACTCGACCTAATGAAGCCTTTATCCAATAATTCTAGCAACTATACTTTTAATTCCTTTAACTCTATAGGTGCTATCTGGTATAGGTTAATAGATGTCAGAGTGTACTAGAGTACACCTCAATCTCAAAATCAAGTTTTCGTTGTGGTGGCAACCCTGGTAACTCATTTGGGAACATGTTTGGAAATTTTGATACTATATGTATCTGGTCAATACTAGATGGGGTATTACTGGTATCAACCACTTGAGCTAGAGAGGCTTCACATCCCTTTTGAATGAGTCACCTTGCTGTAATAGCTGAGATGATATTAAAGAAGGAGTTTCTCTCAACCATAACTATCACCTCGTGTCCCTCGGCTGTCTTGAGGGTAAGCCTTTTTAGTTTATAGTCAACTACTGCCCATTGTTATAATAGCCAATCCATACCCAAAATGACATTAAACTCATGAAAAGGGAGTTCAATGAGATTTACAGGGAATAATTGGTCTTGGATCATCAAAGGAAAGGGTATATATATTCTACTCACTATTATACTTTATCCAATCGGGTTACTAACTTGAATGTCTATATTTATAGGTTTAGGTTATAGCCCTCTCTCTTAAGCTTGTGTTGAATAAATGTAAGAATGGATTGATCCTAGATCTATCAATGCCAACATAGGTGCATTAAATAAGGAAAAAGTACTAGCAATCACATTAGGAGCCTCTACCTCCTCACGGGCTCGAATGGCATACTGGCAGGCTGGGGCTCATGCCTCTAGTCTAGTCCTCTAGCTGCTATTCAGCTAATCATTTTTATTTTAACTCTATCCTCTATTAGGTACTACTATAGAAGCCTATTTTTGAGTAGCCTCAACCTATCTCTGTAGACACTCCCTCTGGAAATGGTCTCTAGCTCTACAAGTAAGCATTCTCCTCTCTTAGACTACCAACAGTGTCTTTAATATCTCCTGTTGTAAGTACCACATAGTGATGCACTCCTGGCTATGGATATAGGGGCACTAAAGGCCTACTGTGGAGGTCAAGGCCTAGATGAAGAAGCTTGACCTTACTTCTATGTCTGGCCCTACATTAGAGACTATTATACAAGCTAGGACTTTCTTTGTCTCTTGCCTAGAAGCTATATCTTCTGATAAATGTGAGAAATAAAGCTTAGATTCAGAGATCTCTCACTTGAGTGAATAGTGACATTTTCCCGAGTAAGTGTTTTTAATCCACTTTTTATTTTTGGTTTAGGTAGATTAAGATATTTTAAGGTTAGCCATGGTTTTAGATTTCAAATTGGAGCTATGTAAAATTTTTGAGAATTTTTCTAAGGGTGGATTGTGTATGTTTAGGTGCTAAGGAAACCCTTAAAGGAGAGCAAGCATACAAGCCTCTAAGTGGTGTGGAAAAGGGTGTTTTCACACCCTAGTTATGTGGAATAGACTAAAATTTAGTATGTCTATGAAATTGTGATGAATTTGTGCATTTAGTTTGTATGGAATTGTGAGTTCATCAGGTTAGATGTAACAATAAAGTAAAATGATATTATAGTAATGTTAATGGACTTAAAATAGTAGGTTTGGCATGATAAATTAGAAAGGAATCCATGTGTATGTGCATGAGTGTGCTTTGGCCGAATGGTGTGTGTAATGTGAGATAGCATGTGTGAACATGTGTATGGCACATTAGGTGAGAAAATGACAAGTAAATGGAGTGTATAAACCATAATTAGAAATGGATAATAATAGTAACATGTTCGGTATGAAAATTTGGTGAAATGATAGCTTAATTGGATATATTTATTATGACAAGGTAATGACTTGTAAAATGGCATGAACATGTACCTTATTATATAAATATGGCTTGTGTATGGACATATGAGGAAAGGATGGAAATTGGAGTTGGTATGGATTGAATTATGAAAGGCATGGAATTTGGAATTGACTAAATGAATAGTAACTTAACGACAATAGGCAAAATGTGCCATTTTGTGTGTAACTTGGCATGTCATATGACCTAGTGGTATAATAGACTTAGGGATTAATAAAGTTAAGAATAATAGTCTCACATAATAATTTGGCCCATCAGTTAGACACCCGCTGGATGGGTTGATCGGTTAACTAGGGAGTTAGCAGCTGTTAGGCAGTTTGGTCCTCCTAGGGCTATTGTTGGAGTTTGTCACCCGAGTAGTCGTTATGCTGCTCGATTATCTATAATTATCTAGTAGCCCTAATCTAATGTTTTAACAGACAAAAATAAGTAGTAATAAAAAGATAAGCAGATAGAAACACTAAATAGGTAGGTTAAGTCAAAGTTGGGTAAATGTTAAATGAAAGGTCCTTGGAAAAATCCAGGGATGGGTGACCTCACGGGAAGTAGCACACCTTACCTATTTCCTTCAAGAATGGGTAGGGGGTGTTACATTTAGTGGTATTAGAGTGGGTTTAGGCATTCTTAGGCATCCTATATGTGAATGCATGAGTTTAAAGTTTTGTTTTGGGTCAAGCTAACTGTCTAAATCTAATAATTGTTTTTGGTACAATTTGACACGATGAGTGAATGGACCCTGCCAAATTAAGGGGAAGAGGTGGCCAGTTATGCTTTTACTACCCTATATAGACCAGAGGTGAGTGCAGCCACCCTAAAGCCTAGTAATGCCGCTCACTCGCTGCCACTTCAGCTTCAGCCTTAGACTCAGGCTCTTCTAGCCTTGCTACAATGGATAATGGAATTGTTGAAACATACTGCGTCACCACCACCACCAGCTCTAGTTCTTGTTGCACCTCCTCTACCTCTACTAGCTCCCCCAACATTATAGAAGACTTATTAGAGAGGGTGAAGAAGATAGGAGCAGTGAACTTCTTAGGTGTGAAGGAGGACGACACAGCGTGAGTAAAATACTGGCCGAAGTAGACCACTAGGATTTTAGAGTAGTTGGAGTGCTCTGAGGATGAGTGCCTAAAGTGTTCCATTTCTTTGCTACAGGAAGAGGCCTTCCACTAGTGGGATACATTGAGGAAGAGGAAGGCAGTAGCTAACTTGACTTAGGAGTTCTTCCTAAAAGGATTTTAGAAGAGATATATTCCTGAATACTACAAGGACAAGAGGAGGTAAGAATTCTTTGACTTAAAGCAAAGGAGGAGATCAGTCTCCGAGTATGAGAAGGATTTTACTCGTCTGAGCAGATATACAACAGAGTTTATCCCTACTGATAAGGAGAAGTGTAAGAGGTTTAAGAAGGGCCTCAATGTTGAGCTAAGGATGTAAAACTCGACCCCAAAGATCAAAGACTTCTCCAACTTGGTAGTAATAGCTTATGATATGGAAGAGATGCTGTAAGAGAAGAGGAAGTTGTTCCAGAGAAAGAGGCCATTTGTTATGGGTCAGACTAATTTAGCTCTAGGTGGGAGCAAGAGACAGAGGGATTTCCAGCCTAGCCAGCTGTCTTAGAGGTAGATAGGCTAGTAATCATAGAGGCAGACTCCATCTCTAAGGACTGGTCAGCGTTTTCCTCCTAGGCTTTGACCACCTCTATCTTAGCAGGCCTCGAGTGCACCAATATCTATAGCCAGAATTGCACCTCCAACTTATGAGAGTTACTAGAGGAGACATTAGGGCCAGTGTTGGCATTTCAGACGAGGCAAGTGCTTTGTATATGGGGCCCGAGATCATTATCAGAGGGAATGCCCTTAGAGATAGGTAGAGGCTATCTAGACTTAGGCATCAGTAGGTAGTAGAGGCAAGATTAACTGAGCACCAGCTAGAGGACTAGATCAGAGACAAGAGCTCCGGCACGACAGTATGCCATTTATGCTTAAGAGGAAGCTGAGGCTCTAAATGTTATTGCTGGTACTTTTCTTTTATTTGATGTTTCAGTATTAGCTTTGATAGATCCTGGATTGACACTCATATATATGCACCACATGAGCACGAGATAGAGGGCTTAAGCTAGAACCCATAGAGTTAGACATTCAAGTGAGCAATCTAATAGGTTAGAGTGTGACAGTGAACACAATTTATAGACACTGTCCTCTGATGATCCATAATCAGACCTTCCTAGCAGATCTGATAGAGCTTCCCTTTCATGAGTTTGATGTCATACTTGGTATGGAATGGCTGTCAGAGCACTGAGTAGTAATTGATTGTGAAAAGAAAAGGTTAAGTCTGTAGACCCCAAATAGGCATCAGGTAACTGTTGTGGGTAAAAGAGACTTCCTGCCCAATGTTATCTCAGCTATAATAGCCAGAAGACTCATTCGGAAGGAATGTGAAACCTTCTTAGCTTCAGTGGTAGATATGAGTGTTTCGACCCTAGCTTAGATCATATACCTAGTGTGTCTGATTTTTCTGATGTGTTTGCAGACGAGTTGCCAAGATTGCCACCACATTGGGAGTTAAACTTTGAGATTGAGATATACTTTGGTGTGAATCCAATATCCATTACACCTTATAGGATGGCACCAGTAGAGTTAAAGTTGCAGCTATAAGAGTTACTAGATAAAGGCTTCATTAGGCCTAGTGTTTCAATATGGGGAGCTCCTGTATTGTTCGTGAAAAAGAAGGTTGGGTCGCTCTAATTGTGCATCGATTATAGGCAATTAAATAAAGTGACAGTTAAGAATCAGTATCTTTTACCTAGGATCGATGATCTCTTTGATCAGTTGTGAGGTGCCAGTGTCTTTTCCAAGATAGACTTAAGGTCAGGATATCACCAGTTGTGGATCAAGAAGAGTGATATTCCTAAGATGGCCTTTAGAACTCGCTATGGGCATTATGAGTTCCTAGTGTGCCATTTAGGCTCACTAATGCCCCGACAGCCTTTATGGATCTGATGAACTAGATCTTCAAGCCATATTTGGATCAATTTGTAATTGTACTCATTGATGACATCTTAGTGTATTCCAAAACTTGGAAGGAATAGGAACAACACCTCTGGATTGTGTTATAGACATTGAAAGAGAAGTAGCTATACGCCAAGTTAAGTAAATGTGAGTTTTGGATAGGAGAAGTAGCATTCTTGGGTCATATTGCCTAAGCTGAGGGTATCAGAGTAGACCTGAGTAAAGGTAAAGCGGTGTTAGAGTGGAATCCTCCTAGGAATGTGACCCAGATACAGAGTTTCTTAGGATTGGCAGGCTACTATCGGAGATTTGTGAAGGGCTTCTCGATGATCGCTGCTCCATTGACACGGTTGATAAGAAAAGATATGAAGTTTAAGTGGGATGACAAGTGTTAAGCTAGTTTTGACAGATTGAAGCAGATGGTGATAGAGGCTTCCATTCTTACTCAGCTAGAACAAGGTAAGGAGTTTGTAATGTATAGTGATGCTTCATACAACGGGCTTGGTTGTGTATTGATGTAGGAAGGCAAGGTAGTTGTATACGCCTCTAAACAATTAAAGCCTCATGAGAAAAATTATCCCGCACACGATTAGAGTGAGCTGCAATTGTGTTTGCATTGAAGGTGTGGAGACACTACTTGTATAGAGAGAAATGTTATATCTACACTGACCATAAAAGCCTAAAGTATTT
>CANXYI011360483.1:0-20671 GCA_948208565.1 Hura crepitans | reverse complement strand
GTCCTTTTACCAGTTGCCGGTCTTGACTTCCCCGTATGGCCTTTATCCGTCACCAGAATCAAAATGTGTAATACCGAAAAAATCACATGCATCTGCTTATATTTTTAATAATTAAAGTTGCATTTCTCAGACATTGACGATTTTCCTTTTCTCCACAAGTTTGGTCCAATAAAATCGCACTTCTTAACTCCCCCTCTCTCTCTGTCTCTCTCTCTATTGTTTTAAAAAAAAAATCTAAAATGAGTAGATTTTAATTTTAAAAAGTACAAGAGCACAATTTTTTAAGAAATAAATTTAGAACAAAATCAATATATTTAAAAAAATATATAAGTACAAATTGATTTATATATAAAACACGCAGCGTTCCATACCGCCGGCTTGACCCACGAGGGAATGGAGAGAGATTGGCCCTGATTGAAATGTAGGGGCGGAGCAGCTTTTATCATCGGCTGCTCAACGTGGAACTTTTATAACAAGTTGCACTACTGGAAGCTTTGTTTGTTCATCAACCATGTGCTCTGTGTCATTGTTTAACTCCGCCCTTTATTTCCCAGTCCCTCTCATTTCACCTGTGTACCTTAGGAGTGTCCAGCTCGGTTAATTAGTTCATAAAATTATTTTAAAATTCAATTTATTAAAATTAATTTTCCAAAATATTTAATCTAAACCGGTTTATTGAAATTAATTATCAGTTAAATGATTAACTGTTAAAATAAAATAAATTATCAGTACCTCATGTTAACCATTAAAAAATGAAGTAATTTTTTAATACAAAATTTGCAATATAAAAATATAATTTTAAAAATTACCTTTAACGTAATAAAAAATTCAAGTAAATAAAATATAATCTCTAAATATAATTTCAAAGAACTCATTACAATATTCATGTAAAATAAATATTTCAAAACATCTTAACTATCCAATCACAAATATCAACATCTTCTTAATTATTAATATTGAGAGATTAGGGTAGAAAATAAATTTATAAAAAAAATAAATTAAAAATAGGTCTAAAGCATCTACATGTATAAAAAATGTAATTAAATATATACTAAAAATATAAATAAATAAAAACATAAGTTTATATGGATTAATAAAAAATTATCTGTTAACCATTAGTTAAAATCTAAACCTTAACCAAAAAAAATAAAAAAATAAAAGTTAAAAACCCTAACTTAAATCATTGGTTTGAGTTAAACTATTTTTCAATTTGAATACAGTTTGATTTTTTAATGTTTTGAAAACTTTTTTTTATTTTTTTATTTTGTCATTATAATTTTGAAATAATAAAAAAGAATACTCTTAAAGGATACAGCAAATAATCATTAATTATTATGTATTATGTACTTTAAGAATATAATATATTCATTTAAGTAAATTTAAAAATAAAAGTAATATAATTTTTAACTATTTCGAAAGTATAATATTAAAATTAAAAAAACATAATTAAGTGATATTTACTTATCTATTTTATAAAATATAAAGAACTTAATCAATAAACAAAATGAGCAAGTACACGACTATAATCTTGATGTCAAAAACCAACGCCAGGTCGGTTATTCATGTTTTCTGATGGGAGAGATAGGAAGAAAGGATATATGAGATAAACAACAATAATAATAATAATCTTTTCTTTTTTTTTTTTTAATTTGAAGGTTAAAATTGCTCAAATGCGAAATTTTATTTATTTTTATTTTTTCAAAGGAAGAGAAGAAAAATCTGTTTTTCTAACTCATGATTTTTTATTTTTTTTGTTCATCATAATCAAGTACAAGTGTAACACGTACGCCGTATCACATGTTCGTAAAAACAAAGAACTGCCCTCAATAACTTCAAGTGAAGGGAAGTTTATCCTTATTTCAATTGCCGCATTGTATTAATTTTTAAATCTTCAAGGATTGGCAATTCATTGCAACCGAGGATAGAGTTTTTTCAACATTAACTTTTTTTTTTAAAGTATAAAATACGTAATCAGTGTCAAATTGCATAACACACATGTAATATTGAACCAATCACTGGAGAGTTTTAATGTTTGAAGAAAAATGAAATCAATTTTGCCAAAAGAAACAGCTAGCATTAGAACACACCTTTTTTTTTTTCTTCCTGGAAATTACTCGATAAATCCTCCCTCCTCTATTATTAATCTATCCCCAGTAAATATCTGTAATTTTTTTAATCCTTTTAATTATTATAACAAGACAAAATCATTCCCGTTGAAATAATCCTCGCAAGAATTCCCAGGTGCAATTATCTCGAAAGATCCCGTTTCTATTACTTGTTCGACCTTTAACTATGAACTCTTATAAAAACCCACCCGCCTCTTCCCTCTTCTACCTCACCCCGATTTCTTTTGCGTCCTTATACGATCACTGAGCTTCCTTATCGCTTCCCCGTCTCTCTCTCTCTCTCTCTCTCTCTAGGAGAAGCATTCCCTTGTGAATGTGCTTCTATTGAGTTGAACCTACTGCTAATTCTCTCACTTTCTTTTGATTTTGAAGAGTGAAACCTCCTGTTGCTCATTATCTAGCTACTGATCTTACTGGTAAGTTTTTTGACGCACTAATTTCTGTCAATTTTGATTGTTTCTCCTTGTACCTTTTAATTTTCCTTTCACTTTGAGCTCTCTTCTCAAGCGGAGAAACCAGGGGTCTTAATTACTTCTTCTTTCTAGAGGATTTCGGTGTGCTATTTGTTGATGGTGAATTAGTGATGCTGATAATGTCTCATCATTCCCGTTTAACTTTTGGCTTTGTGTAAGCTTTAAAATTTGAAGTCTTATAGTCGTGATCGAAGAGATATGAAAAACGTTGTGCTTTGCCAATCCTTGAGATGTTTCTCTATGCTGGCTCAACTTTGCTGAAGAAGATTAGTTTTAATTCAGCTTAAATTTATTCGGATTAAAACGAATCAAACGAGTTTCATCTTTCCTAAATTTGATCTTTGGTAAATTCGACTGTTTGAAGCTTTTCTTGAAGCAGCCAACTGCCAAATTTCCGAAAAGTAATAAATAAAATAAAAATTCAAGCTCGCTCTCTTCGAATATGGACATTGTGAACCTTTTTTTTTTCTTTGTTGTAACCAATCTTCTCTTTTGCCCCTTGTCCTTGCTCCTCTCTCAATCGTAATCTTTTCTTCTTTTCCTTTTCGATCAAAAGGAAATCGGTGAGGCCTTTTTCCTGTTGTTTCTGATTTTAATTTGCCGATTTCCAAACATTTCTTTTCTTTTCTTTTCTTCTCTTTTTTTAGTCATCGTGTTAAGTGCCATCTCTTTTTTTTTTTTTTTTTTAATATCAATTTTGTTAGGAGCCACTTGCAAGTCCTCCATTTTTCACAAAGTCGCCTCAACTTCCTACTATTGAAAGACAAGTCCCTAGTCGCCGCAATCGGTCGGTTTGATAGAATTTATATTTTTGTATTTTTCTGTGTATTCGTAACAATAATATGGGCGAGACGTATACGCCATAATAAAGTAAAGCATTAAAAGGTTTACATCTAATTAATCCAAAATCAAATTCGTCTTCTATTTCTTTTCGTTTCAAGTTTCGATTGCTGAATTTTGTTTTATACTAATTTAACTAAAACTCTCGTAATTATTTTTTGCACCGAATATTTTAAGAGGATACGCTTCAAAGAGCGCGGCAAAAGCAAAACGTTTCTGGTTTTTATTTATCCGTTGTTTTCGGGTAGGTGAGAGAGAAAATGCTAAAGATTGCGGGAGCACAACATCGACAACAACTGAGGTTTATTCGTGTTTCTTGGAGGAAATTAAAGGGTGGTTATGGAAATGCTCGAACATTTAATCCAAATTCTCAAATTTCCTTCTGCAGAAATTACTCTTATGCTCCTCGCATTAGCTTACGCAGAAGAAATCGTAGACCTTTAGGTTCATCTTTCGATGAGCTAACATTTTTCATTTTTTTTTGTTTTTCTGACTAATTTAGCTTCTAATTTATCCAGGACTGCTTCTCAGTTGTTTCTTTTTTTTTTTTTTTTTAATTATTTTAATGATGTTTTATTTTTTATTTTTCAGTTACTCGGTGCTCAACAACAATGACGGTCACACCTAAGATTTCAATCAACGATGGGAACCTTGTGGTTCATGGAAAGACAATATTAACTGGAGTGCCCGACAATATTGTGTTGACACCTGGATCCGGTGTTGGACTCGTTGCTGGTGCGTTCATTGGTGCCACTGCTTCCCATAGCAAAAGTCTCCATGTCTTTCCTGTGGGCGTTTTAGAGTAAGTTTCATCTTCTTCTTTTGATTGTTTACCATTTTAATGCAACCTCGGGTTTCATCCTTTGCAATTTGACTTTTGAATCACAAAATTGATGTTGGTATTTCTGTTTTACTTTAGTGAGTATGTACGACTTGGAAAGTCTTAACCAATTACAATTTTTATGTTAATTTATATCCGATTATGAAGGGATCATGACTGATAGCTATGAAGCCACTGAATCCACCATATTTCACTTAGCTATGGTGCACTTGGGTTGATTTTACGTCATGAACTCTTGAAAGTAATTCTGTTACCTGAACGTGTGATACAGCCTCTGTGTTTTGCCCCTTTGAATGGTTCAAGTAACAATTTTGATGATTTGTGTTCAAACTTGTCACTTTTTATTTATGTCAGGGGTCTCCGTTTTATGTGCTTATTCCGGTTTAAGTTGTGGTGGATGACCCAAAGAATGGGCATGTGTGGAAAAGACATTCCTTTGGAGACCCAATTCATGCTAGTGGAAAGCAGGGATGGTGGTGAAGGAGTAGAACAAGATGATGCCCAGACTATCTATACTGTCTTCCTTCCCCTTCTTGAAGGTCAATTCCGTGCTGTTCTGCAAGGCAACGAGAAGAATGAGATGGAAATCTGCCTTGAGAGTGGTGAGTTTACCGTAGCAACCATAGAGTGTTTTGTAGACTATATTCACACAGTCCATGAGCCAATTCTTCATTAGTTATATTCCATATTGTTGGCTGTTAGTAATGGAGATTAACAGTATAACTTGTGAATGGAGGTGTCACTAATATGTCACAGTGTAACCTACGAATGGAGCTGTTATTAATGAGCCATTACATAAGGCTGAGTTCTCTATTAATCAATTCTATCCCAGCGGCTTCTACTGAGGAAATTAAACATGCTTCAATATGGGGTGGAGCTGTCATTGCTGCCAACTCAAACATGCTTGGAACCAGTCAATGATTGTCCCATTCAAATGAATCAAATTTATGGAGTTAACATTGGAGAAGAAATATATCCTTTATTTATTTATTTATTTTTTCCCGGTGTATGATTTGGTTTTTGCAGGAGATACTGCTGTTGAAACCAACCAAGGCCTTCACCTTGTTTATATGCATGCTGGAACCAATCCCTTTGAAGTCATCAACCAGGCAGTAAATTAAGTTCCCCATTTTCTTTGGAAAGATTCATTTTTATTTATTTGCGAAAAAAAGGAAGGATTTAACTATCCATTAAAAAAAAAAAAAAAAAAAAAGATTTCACTATTCATATGGTAAAAAAAAAAAAAAAAATATTCACTATCCATATTGGTTTTGCTTTTGGCATCTATAGAGTTGTATAGAAATTCAGAAGTTTGATACCCTTTCTCTACTCGTACTACAAACTTTCACCTAATATTCTTAAAACTAAGTAAATTCATATCCAAACAGGGCTGTGGAAAAATACATGCAAACTTTTCTTCACCGTGAAGAGAAAAAGGTAATAATATCTTGCCTTCTTTTCAATTCAAGCTTTCCTGCCACATTTCAAAAAGTATGATTAATCTTTCTCATGTTTATTCTTTTGCAGTTGCCTTCTTTTCTTGATTGGTTTGGCTGGTGCACTTGGGATGCTTTTTACACTGATGTGACAGCTGAGGGCGTGGAGGAAGGTATCACAAGGTAACTCAGAATGATTTTTGGAAATGAATTAAGTTGTAAATGGAATGGAAGTCAGAATTAATGAGTTTTAATTAATGAGAAAAACTGGATGACTGACTTTTGGTCTCATCATAATTGCAGTCTATCAGAAGGAGGGACTCCCCCAAGATTTTTGATCATAGATGATGGTTGGCAACAGATTGAAACTAAAGCTAGGGAAGATGCTAATGCTGTTGTGCAAGAAGGAGCTCAGTACGTAGCTCTCTCTCCCCCTTCACTCTCTACACACAGACACAACATGCACATTGACACACTCAAAATCATTAAAATCCTGCTTTGCTAATCAATCGTTAGTCAATATTACCAAAGAATTGTAGTATATCTTTGTTTATGTTCTCTTTTGAGTTTAGTCTAAGCCTACTTCTAGCACAAAATTTGTGAATAAGCATTAAATTTCAATTACAGTATACGTATTGTGTTTTATTGAAGTAACTTATTAAAGTTTTGAGTTGTCCCTGCAGATTTGCAAGTAGGCTTACTGGCATAAAGGAGAATGCAAAATTTCAGAAGAACAGTAAAGAGAACGAGGAGGCCACAGGATTGAAGCATGTTATTGAAGATGCCAAGAAACATCACAATGTGAAGTGAGTGAGCTTTTTAGTAATTTTCTGCATTTTTACTGCAGCTGATAGTGTATTTTCCTGTGAAAATTTTCAAACGTTGCTCCTTTAAATATAAAATCAGTTGGTAGTGAAATTAAATAGAAATGAAAATAAAGAAGACGATAGCTTAAGCAGCTAATCTCTTAGCATGTTTTATCTTGTTTATCATTTGGCACAGATACGTGTATGTGTGGCATGCTTTAGCTGGTTACTGGGGTGGAGTAAAACCAGCAGCTACTGGTATGGAGCACTATGACACCTCATTGGCATATCCAGTTCAATCTCCTGGAATATTAGGCAACCAACCAGATATTGTCATGGACAGTCTCTCTGTTCATGGCCTTGGTTTAGTGCATCCTAAGAAAGTCTTTAACTTCTACAATGAGCTCCATGCCTACTTGGCCTCCTGTGGAGTAAATGGAGTGAAAGTTGATGTTCAGAATATTATTGAGACCCTTGGCGCTGGTCATGGTGGAAGAGTTTCCCTAACTCGTAGCTATCACCAAGCTCTTGAGGCTTCAATTGCTCGAAATTTTCCTGACAATGGATGCATTGCTTGCATGTGCCACAACACTGATGGACTATATAGTGCGAAGCAGACAGCTGTTGTGAGAGCTTCTGATGACTTTTATCCAAGGGACCCTGCCTCTCACACCATTCATGTCTCTTCTGTGGCTTATAACACCCTATTCCTTGGAGAATTTATGCAACCTGATTGGGATATGTTCCATGTAAGTAATTCAAGAGTTTTTTTAATTGCATTAACGAGGCTTTCCATTTGATGAGTCATGGGAAATATAATAACAAAATCTATTGTTGCAGAGCTTACACCCAGCTGCAGATTATCATGCTGCAGCTCGTGCTATTGGTGGGTGTCCAATATATGTCAGGTATGTTCTCTAGCAATTATCATCAAAAGCAGTAGAAATATGAGAATAAACAAAACTTTAACATGGAGTTTTTTTCTGATTGCTTCATGTAGTGATAAACCACGCAATCACAATTTTGATCTATTGAAGAAGTTGGTCCTACCTGATGGTTCAGTTCTGCGTGCACAGCTTCCTGGCAGGCCAACTCGTGACTCTCTCTTTGCTGATCCAGCAAGAGATGGGATCAGGTGTGTTGCCTTTTTTATTTTCCTCACTTTTTTTTCCCCTGCACATGAAGGAGCTCTATTTTTGAGCATGTGATTGGTCTAGAATACTCATGTAGGATACTGTCTTCTGCAGCTTGCTCAAGATATGGAATGCGAACAAATGCACTGGTGTGGTTGGGGTGTTCAACTGCCAAGGTGCTGGTTGGTGCAAAGTTGAAAAGAAGACCCGCATTCATGACGCTTCCCCTGGTACCCTCACTGGCTCCGTTCGTGCCACTGATGTTGATAGCATTGCTCAACTAACTGGTCCAGATTGGAACGGGGAGACAGTAGCGTATGCCCATAGATCAGGTAATTTACCGGAGTTGCTAGCCCTTATCAGATAGAAAGGAACATATTTTCTTTTAAAGGTGAGGAATACCCCATTTTCTTTCGAAGGGGAAAGAGCATAACGTCTTAAATGTGAGTTGAGCAAGTTTTATTTTGGATTCTGCTTTTACCATGTGGTTCACATTGTGAGGAATTAAATAATAAACTGAAATATACTTTCGATTAAGGTTTCTAATTCTTCTGTTGAGTACTTGGATTACAACATCTTAACAATAATATGTTTCAATGACGAACTGCAGGGGAGTTGATCCGCTTGCCCAAAGGGGCGTCAGTGCCAGTGACATTGGAAGTACTTGAATATGAACTTTTCCATTTCTGCCCAGTCAAGGTGAATATCAGTTTGTTTCTTTATGGCCAGCTCAATAGTTAGACAGCAATCTGTGTACTCAAATGATTTTACCACTGTTGTGCAGGAGGTCACTTCCAACGTTTCATTTGCACCAATAGGTCTGCTTGACATGTTTAATGCTGGGGGTGCGGTAGATGAATTTGAAGTCCATATGGCTTCTGACAAGAAGCTGGAGCATTTCGATGGTGAGGTTTCATCAGAGGTGGCTACTTTGCTTAGTGAGAATCGATCGCCTACAGCAACTGTTGCACTGAAAGTCAGGGGATGTGGGCGTTTCGGGGCTTACTCGTCCCAACGTCCGCTGAGATGTACTGTTGGTGATGCCGAGACCGACTTCAACTATGATTCTGATAGTGGATTAGTTACCATGACACTTCCTGTGCCAGTGGAAGAGATGTATAGATGGCCTGTTGAGATTCAGATTTAAATTGGAACTCTTACATCGTCAGGAGAGATGGAATCAAATATGGGGAACATTTTAGCTGTTAGAAAAACCTGATGCATTTGGATACCTGGAGATGGCTACGTATCCCAAAATATTGGGAGCTGCCTGCACATTGGGCTTGTGGTTTAGGGGAGGAGGATCTTAAGTTGTAATAAAAATTATGTATCTTATCTATTCGTAATAAAAGTGCTTCATTGTCGCAAGGATAACTTTGTTATTAGCTCCAGTAATAATATAGAATTTGATTCGAGATGAGCATGAATTTTATAACATCTAGTCTTTGCATTCCTGTCTCCTTCATAGGAGAAATGTCAAGGCTATGAAGAATAAGGTTTCTCAGGTGTTAGTTTAACAAGTGACAAACGTCATCTGCTTTTCTTTTGCAGTGCACGAAGTAAAATGGAAACATGTGATCAAATGTCATATATTTTCTTAGGAGAAATTATCAAATACGTCATCGAGCGTTTTGCATTGTTGTAGCACAGCTCAGGTATAAAAGAGCATCTTTTCTTCTTTTTTTTTTTGGCAGATATAAAGAGCCTCTTATTACTTCATGTTAAACGAAAAAAAGTTGAAGGACACCTGTTAGATGCATATATTTTTGCTGTTCTTTTGAACGAATTAATTACACAATTTTAAAAATCATATAAAAATAATTTAATTTTTATTCTTTTTCATTTAAAATTACTATGATTGAAAAAATAAAAATTTGGTGTCAAATTATTAGTAATACACTCCGCTAAAGTACGAAATATATAAAAAAGCATTTTTTTTTTATTTTTTATATGTTACATGTACCTAAAGATAACATACTTTCTATGAATTGTCATATTACTACCCAATGCTTTTTGATTTGTTATAATTTTAGGTGAAAAATTAAAAAAATATTTTGATATTACAAAAATTTATTTATTATCAGCTCATTATTAAAGAAAAGTCAGTGATTAATGTTCATAGGTGTGATTAATACCATTTAAAAGCAAGGCAAGAGCAATCAAAGACCAATTTTAGAGTTGCTATTAATTTTCCTTTCTTAATTTATTGCTAAAATAAAATTATTTTTATTTATACTATAAAATCCTTTTAATAATTAATTTTAATTATTTTATAATAATAATAATATTTTTTTATAAATATAAGTGATAAAATAGTTTTTTTTAAAAAATAATAAAATAAAGTAAAACAATGATATATGGGCGCCATTGTTTTCGATTTTTATTCATATAATATCTATGTCTATACTATTTAAATAAAGTGCGATATTAGGAGGTCAATTTTTTTTATTAAAATATCTTTATTAATATATTTAATTATCATTAAAAATTTTATTTTTATTTGAATTATCAATTCTTATTAACATTTATATTTAATTTTCTTAAAATAGAAAGATATATTATTTAAATTTATATTTATTAAAATATTTTACTAAATAAATTATATACTGATTAAGATTATTAACTTTATTTAATATATTATTTATATTTCTAAATTAAATTAAAAATTTTAGATTATTAGCTTTATTCAATATAACATTTATATTTCTATGTGAAATTGAAAATTTTTTATATAAATACTATTTTATAAATTTATTTTTTTCAAATTATATCAATTTATCTGTTATTTTACTATTAGCAAATAGGATAAGCATATTTTGATTTTTTAATTAAGGATATTACTGTTTTGAATATTTTAAAATTTTTTTTTGCTATCATCATTTTAGTATAATTTTGACAATTTTTCACAACATTAACTTTCATTTTAATAATGGGATAGAAATCTATACATTTGTCTTTAAATAAATAATTGAAATCAATATTAAAATAGTAAAAATTTAATTTATTTATCAATTTATATATTCTTTTCGTACAAAAATATTTTATTAGAAGATGTTAAATGTTTGCATCTTTCAGCAATAAGTTTAATTATTTTATCATTATTATTATATGATTGTTTCATAATGAATATTTTCTTACCAAATATGTAAGAAAATAATTAAAACTCAAAGAAACTTACTACAGTTTGATTTTTTTTTTTTAAAAAAAGAAACTCAAATTATGAAATTTGTTAAATGAAACATAATATATGTATTAAAAATTAATTAGTATTTAAGGAGAATTGCGGTAAAAAATTAAAGTATATATTCAGTCAAGTTTCAAGTTTATTACACATATAAGTGAAATTGTATATTTTTCTAATTGAAAATAATGTATGTATTAGAAATTAATATTAAGTAATATTTTAAAGGAAATAATAAAATACTTGTTAAGAATAAATAGTTAAACAAAATTATTAAATTATTTATAAAAAAATTGTATAAAAAGAACTACTTTTATCATAATAAAATTCAATTAAGTGAGTCAAAAATATATCACTAACGAATAAATAGCTTTTAAATTTGCATTTAATTATCTATTATTATCTTTGATAAATTATTTACATTAGTTAGTTATATTCTACAATAGTACATATAATTGATGACAATTAAGTTATCTATATAATATTTAAAAAAAAATTATTGTATATGAAACTAAACTTAATGTAGTTAAAAAGATATTAATATTTACAATTGATTAATAGCTATTATTTTTGATAACTTTATAACAAAAGAACTCGTTAAATGATTATAAAAATATAGTTAAATTTAATTAACTACATATTGTAAAAAGTATACATAAGTAATATTCATGTGTGATGCGCATGTATTTTTATTAGTATGAAGAAAAATATAACATACACGTTTAATTTTATATAGAAATAGCAGATGATTAAAATTTTAACAAACATCAATAATATTTCGATCATTAACTATTAGCTGCTAATTAAATTGAACAGATAAATCAAATGAAGTCAAAGATTTACTTGATTGGCCTCATTCTACAGAATCCCGAGGTTAGAGCTCACAAATATAAAGAATTTTTTCACTAAAGCTTCGGATTAATAGAATGTTAATTCTTAGAAGCAACAGACATGAGAAATTGGTACACGGCAAGACTTTTGACCGAACCACTGAAAAATAAGTACAAGGGTAGAGTTGCAGCATTACCCTTCACCAGTAATCGTTGCAAGAACACGAGCCATTGACAAATTTGTGGAAGCGAACTCGATCCCTAACAATGATTTCCCGATTGTAAATTTTACTGATAATTTTTGTCACTTCATGACAGTCTGCACAAACTCTCAGGTTCTTTACTATCCTAATTGTTGCTGGTGCTTTAATCTTTAACAGCCCATAAGCGATGGCCAGTCTCTCACTATGTTCAGACAGAGCCTTCTCTTTCTCTTCATAATGAACATTGTGAAGAACGGCAGACACACATGGTTCATACCCAGTGTTATGAATCCTCGCAGAGACATCTCTCAGAGTTCTTTTTATCTCCTCTGCCTCAGGATGGGACCAGTCACCCAACACAAACTCATGCACACAGCCATCAACCTCACTGCAGGAGCAGCCTGGCACTGCCTTCATGCCTTCCTCCTTCATCTTCTTTCTCACACAGCTCATCTTCTCCCATTGTGACATAGAAGCATACAAATTTGCAACAAGGATATAGTTTTCTGCATTTAGTGGTTCCAATTCAAAAAGTTGCATGGCAACCATTTCAGCCCGGTGTAACATCCGATTTTTCTTGTAACCTACAAGCAATGTTCTCCAAATTACTGGATTTGGTGCTGGTATTGTTTGAGCAAAATTGTAGGCCTCATCAATAAGGCCTCCACGGCAAAGCAAATCAACCATACAACCATAATGCTCCATTGACGGTTGTATTCCCAATTCAGTCATGCTTGACCAATATCTCTTGCCCTCTGATACTAGTCCACCATGGGCACAAGCAGATAAAATACCAATGAAGGTTACGTGGTCTGGCATCACCTGAAAACAAGGGGGAAAAAAAAGGAAAAACAGATATAGTTTGATAATTACGGGAATGTATATCAACAATTTTAACCCATCAAGGGAGCATGTGAAGTTAGTATAGGCATATCAAAAGATCAGTAAGCCTCCATATCATCTTGCATTCCCAAATTCCATTGTCAAACTGTCAAATTTATTGTTCTACTACCTTTTAGCTTCAACTATCCTAACAATATTTCTTTGTCAAAAATTAACAAAATACTGAAATCTTGATTCTACTTCACTAGAAGACTAGCTTGACATATGTGTGGACAACTGAACAACAAATTTAAAAGTTTAAGAATCTGAATTACCCAGCTGCCTTAAATTTACTCATAAAAACTGTTCAAATACTTAATGTTGCTATAGCATTTACCTTCGCTTCTCGCATCTTAGAAAACACCTGCAATGCCTCCTTCGCAAGTCCATGAATAGCCAGTCCAACAATCATTGAACTCCAAGCTTTACTATCTTTTACTGGCATCTCATCAAAAATTTCTTTTGCTTTCTCTATACTCCCACACTTAGCGAACATATTAAGTAGAGCTGTATTAAGCTGAAGATCGATATCAATCAGTCGTTTCTTGATATATGCATAAACCCAGCTCCCTATATCCAGCGCTCCAGCCATGGCACATGCAGAAATCACACTGACCAACGAAACCTCATCAGGTTCAATACCCACCTCCTGCATTTCCCTAAACATACTCAAAGCCTCATTGACCATGCCAACCCTCACATATCCGCTAATCATCGCACTCCAGCAAATCAAATTCCTTCCAGTAATTTCATCAAACACCTTCTGAGCAAATCTTATTTTCTCACATTTCGAGTAAAAATTTACCAATGAAGACTGAACATGAGGGCTTAAAACAAACCCAGATTTTAAAATTCGCACATGAACCTGCTGACCTTGGGCAAGAGCCACAGAAGTTGAGCAAGCTTTAAGAAGAAAGGCCAAAGTATAACCATTGGGACTGGGGTAACCTCTTCTGATCATCCTTTTATACAAATTAAAGGATTCTATTGATTGGGTTTTAGAGAATGAAAAACCCCTTATAAGGGAATTATAAGCGAAAATTCCGGGATTTGGAATCTGAGAAAAGACTTTGCGCGCATAATCGATGTTGCCAAGGGGAGAGAGAGCGGAGAAAGAAAGGATTTTTGAAAGCAAGAAGGAGGCAGTGGAGACGGGAAGAAGGCGAGTAAGGAGATGGGCATGGTTCTGGCGGAGAAATTTCAAACTGGGGCATTTCCGGATCAAAAAAGCGAGTTGTTCTTCTTCTTCCAGCTCTTCTTCTTCTTTGTTGCAGCTGGGTGGAGTTTAACGCGGGAAACCGTAAAATCCACCAGAAGTATTCAACGGTCATATCTTGAAGTTGAAAATTTTACCCGCAACCAAAATTATACTTTTTCTATTGTTTATTATCTAAAAACTCAAAAGAAATCTTAATATAAAATTAGGTCTTATGCAACAACTACAACTTACATACTTTTGCCAAACCGTACTCATAGAAGCCTTTTTTTTCTTTTTGTTTTTTTAAATCTATAGTATAAATAGTTTAGGTGCATAAGTGATATTATGGAATCTCCATATTTTGATACGTATAGATGTATATAATTAAAATAAATACATAATATATATACATTTTAATTTAACGATATATATCCATACGTACAAACATACAAACACATCTAACCATGACTCTATTTGCATGATATCAAAATAAATGATCTGAATTAAAGATTTGTTATTATGAATTTAAAGAAGTTGATTACAGTTGGAATGGCTGAAATTAATTTACAACAACGAAAAGCCTAAAATTTTTCCCCTTTACCTTTATTTCTTTTCTGCATCTGCCATTGTTGAATGCATGATTATTCCACTGGTCATCTTAATCGCCGGAAATATGTACTGATTATTAGCTATTTCTCTCTTCTTCGAATTAACTATCACCATCACCAAGGTTGCAAAAAGGAAAGGGAAAAAAAATGTCTTGCATTACAGGCCAAAATCTCCGTTGGCATGCGCTCACTATTTTTCTCTTGACTAAATATCTCATATTTAAATTTTAAATAAATATTTAAAGGAAAGTGTCTTGTTTCACCAATTTTATTTTTGTTGCTTCTTTTAATAATTCTATAAAATTTCTATTGAAATTCACAAAATTGCAAAAGGAAAAGAAAAGTTGAAGGGTGATTCAAGAATTAGTCAAAATAATATTGTTCCATGATTTTATGTAGATATTTGTTCCTTATTTTTCTAACCCTAGTTAATTAGATTAAATTTAAATTTTGTTATAATAAAATCTTTGATTAGTTGAGATATTTTAACATTTTGGTTTCGCTTATGCTTCATATACATAATTCTGAAAATTGTGTCAAACTTTTCTACTCTTTCCCAAAAATTCCAACAAAAAACATATCCAAACAAAAAGTCCACAAAAATACCTTACACTGAGCTCTACTGAAATCATCTACCGAGTGAAAAAGAAAGCTTTAATTTGCACCCACAACAAGTGCACCACCCTTTCAATGTAAGCCTTCAATCATCTATTGCTATTTCTAATTTCAAAACTATGCTAACTACATGACTAGGGCTTTCATATATCTTTTTTTTTAAGACTTGGCAAATGAAATTTTCTGAATTGGAATTCAAGAGTTGGGGGTGACAGTGGATGGAGAGCCCTTTCTTGCTTGAGAGGAACCTCCACTTTTTACAGCCAATACAATCCTATCTATTCTTGCAGTTGATAATCCTAGATCACTATATACATGCTTATTACGTTTCTTCCTGCTAAGAATTTTTCTGTAGAGAGAATACAAAGAATTTAAAGTTTCTATGAAGGCACAGAAAGTTCCCGATGAAGGATGGTGATGCAAGAAGTTAAACCTTGGCCTGGCAATAACACCAGAGATATCAGCTAGGTTTGTCGACTGCAGACAAAATTTTATATATTTTTTATGGACATTTCTTATGTACTGCAGGGCGTTCATTACAAGCTTTGCATTAATAACTCTTTCAAGCATGCCAATTTTTTTTTCAGTTCTTTAATTGATAGAGTTTGTCTCAAGCCATTACCTTGATTTGTACTTTTGAATCATGACTTGCAGGATTAAATAGTGAGGATTACTAACTTTCATTGTCCTGATTTCCCTTCTATTGGTTATGATGAGCCCAAGTCTGCGAGCATAAATTAGTGGAGTTTTGGTCTATTTCATGGTTGCTTTTCTCTTTTTGTTATATTCTGATAGGAAAACCACAAGATTGAGTTTATTTTGCTATGCCAACTGTGCTTATTTTTGAGTTTGAGGCTAAGGCTAGTGGGTACATGAGTGTTTGTGCTATTATTTTGTTTTTCTATTCTTCTTATCAAATATTTAACATTTTTTTATTGACTAAAGCAATGATTTTCCTTCAGCATCATTTACAAGAAAGATGAAAAATCGAATATGTTACTGTTAAAAATCCATTAGTCCTTTAAAATAGTTTAAAGGAGAGATATTAACATCAAAAAATGGTAATTATTCCTAGAGCTTAATATGATTGGATTCATTTAAATTTGTAAAATTTTAAAATTATAATTAAATATGATTCAACTCTATTTAAAATCAGATCTAAATTGAAATTATGTGGAGAGAAAATTACTAATGAAAGTATGTTAGAAAAAACTTGTTCTATTTTTCATGTTTCGAATTTGATCTCGTAGCAACAATATCGAGAGTATGGATTCAAAAATATTTGAGATAATTTTCTATTTACTTATGGCTGAATAAAATAATGTGCTCTTGATGGAAAACCGTCGGTTTTGCCCAACTAGCTTATCACAATTCCTTGAAGTGAATGTAGCATTTTCTCAAGGATGAGGACGAGGTTGTGGTAAGAAAAATTCTTCAACTGGTACTAATTTTCATCCTCATCTTGAAAATAAAGGTGATAAGAATAAATGGGCCAAAAATGAGGAAGACTTAGAAAAAAAACTCAAAATAGTGATAATATTTGCTAATAGATGTAGAAAAAAGGTTACTAGTCTCAAATATGTCACATTCCAAAACACCTAGTTAATCTCTACAAGGCATCATTAAAAGAAAAAGGAAAAATATTGAAGTAAATTTTTTTGAACCCATCTTATGAAAATGAGCCTTTAGATGTTAATTTTGATGTTTATGACTTTTTTGCTCATAAAGATGGCAAAATTGATCATTTGATTGGAGATAAAAACTTCTAGAATTAAGATGTGTTTATGTTGCTTTTGCTTAGAAATTTTTTTTTTTAGAATTTCAATAAAACTTTGTAATTTAGAACTTTTTAGTAAGACTAATATTTTGCATGTTTCTTATTTGCTATTTTCTTTTCTTATGTCATATATTTTGTGTTACTAGACAAAACAAAATAATTTAATGTTATGAAAGATGGCATAGGTTTAGTTGATAGTGGCATAACTTACATAATCCTTCATGATAAAAAAAACATTTTCTTAAAATTAACATTAGCTTAAATTAATGTTAGTATGATATCAAGCACTATGAATATAGTTGAAGGCTCCGGAAGAGCCAATGTCCTGCTTACAAATGGAACAGTATTGTTCATTGGTGATACATTATATTCTACTTATCATAAAGAAATCTATTAAGTTTTAAATATATATATTGCACTGGTTATTGAAACTAAAAATGAAAGAGATGTTGAATATCTATATATTACCTTTACAAATTTGAATCAAAAGTTTATAATAGAAAACTTACAAGTTTTTCAACTAGAGTATATTTTATAAAAATTAAAATGGTTATATACACTAGAAGTGCCCAAATCCTAAAAATTTTATACTTTAGCATGATTGTCTTGGTTCAACCATGATGGGACATATTATTAAAAATTCAAATGGACATAGATTAAAAAATCTATAATTCCCTTTATCATATGATTACTTTTATACTTCTTGTGCCCAAGGTAAACTAATTATGAGACATTCACCATCCAAATTACATTTGGAGTCTTCTATTTTCCTACAAAGAATACATGGAGATATATGTGGCCTAATTCATCCTTTATATGGACCATTTAGGTATTTTATGGTTTTAATTGATACTTCAACTCGATGGTCACATGTATGTTTATTTTTCACTTATAATGTTGCTTTTGCTAAATTTCTTACTCAAATTATAAAGTTCAGGTTAAGTTCTCCTAATCATCCTATTAAAACAATTCATCTAGATAATGCATATGAGTTTACTTCAAAAGCATTTCACGATTTTTGAATGTCAATTGGAATCAATATTAAACATTTTGTTGCATATGTTCATACTTAAAATGGTTTAGTAGACTTTTTTTTATTAAGTGTTTATAATTAATTGATAAAACTATACTTATGAAATTAAATCTTTTTGCATCTGCTTGGAGATATGCTATAGTTCATGTAGCATCTTTAACTCGTATTCAATCATCTGTATATCATAAGTTTTTACCTTTACAACTTGTTTTTTATCACTAACATAACATATCTCATCTTAGAATTTCTGGTTGTGCTATATATGCTTCCATTGCACCTCTTCAACAAACTAAAATGGGTTCCCAATGTTATCTTGGTATCTATTTAGGTTTTTATTCCCTTTAATTATTAGTTACCTTAAACCTTTAACAGGTGACCATTTTATAGTGGGATTTTTAAATTGTCAATTTGATGAATTAGTCGTCCAACCATTAAGGGAAGGTAAACTTAAAGAACCACGAGCACAAGGAAATAGTTGGAATACACTAAATATGTCCAATTTTGATACATGCACAAATCAATGTGAACTTGAAATTCAAAGAATAATACATTTGCAAAATGCTATAAATCAATTTCCATACATCTTCACAGACACCTAAAAGGTCACTAAATATCATATTGTAGCTGCTAATGCACCAATACAGTTGATTGTTTAGGTATTTATTTCATAGGCATGGTAGTTAAAGAGTCAAATATATGCCAAAAGCATAGTTAACCTATTGGTGCAAAAGATACTATTCCTAGAAAGAAAAGGGAAATGAAAAACATTCAATGTGACACTTTATAAGAGGTTAAATGCAACATAAATCAGCAATCTAATATTTTTAGAGAAGTAACCCCTGAAAGTGGTTTTGGTATTGAAAAATTATGAGATCTCATTAAAATTTAGAAATATGTGAGAAAAAGATGAAATTGTTAATGATAATGTGAATGCTTATGCAATTGCTTATGAAATAATCAATAATAATGAGCTTAAGCCTCAAATACGGAAGAATGCTAACATCAAAGTGATTGGCCAAAATGTAAAGAAGTAATTCAGGCTGAGACAGATTGACTAACTAAGCGCAAAGTATTCAAACTAATAGTCTAGACACCAGAAGAAGTCAAACTTGTTGGCATAAATGGGTTTTCATCTATAAGAGAAATGAGTTAAATGAAATTGTGAGATGCACGGCATAACTTGTGGCATAAGGTTTCCCACAAAAGCCTAACATAAATTATGAAGAAACATATTCTCTTGCCATGGATACCATTACCTTTAGATTTTTTTATTAGTTTGTAAACTCTGAAGAGCTTGACATATGTTTAATGGATGTAGTAACAACTTACTTATATAGGTCACTAGATAATGACATATATGAAAATCCCTAAAGGACTTAAGATGCCTAAAGCATATAATTCAAAATCCTGACAAGTGTACTCCATTAAACTCCAAAGATCTTTATATGGACTAAAGCAATCTGGAGGCATGTGATATAATTAATTAAGTGAATACATAGCGAAAATGGATATGAGAATAATTCCATTCGCCCATGTGTTTTTATCAAGAAGATAAATAATTCATTTGCTATAGTTGTAATTTATGTTGATGATTTAAACACAATAGAGACTCCAAAAGAGATCTCTATAACCACTGACTATTTGAAAAATGAATGTAAATGAAAGATCTTGGATAAATAAAATTTTGTCTTGGTTTTCAAGTTAAATATTTGACAAGTGGAATTCTTGTGCATCAATCCTTCTATATAAAAAAAACCTTGAAATAGTTTAACACGAATAAATCTTATCTATTAAGTATTCCAATGGTTGTTCATTCTCTTAATGTCACAAAAGATCCTATTTATCCTCAATAAGAGGATGAAGAAATTCTTAGTCCTGAAGTACAATATGTCAGTGCAATGGGAGCACTTTTGTATCTTACAAATAGCACTAGACCTAACATAGCTTTTGCAATGTACTTACTAGCAAGATTTAGTTTAACACCTAGATAAAGGTATTAAAATTGTGCAAAACATGCTTTGTGCTATCTTCGTAGCACTTCTGACATGAGTTTATTCTTCTCAAAAGGAGTAAAGTCAGAATTGGTGATATGCTAATAATGGGTATCTTTCGTATCCTCATAAAGCTCAGTCACAAATAAGTTATGTTTTTACATATGGTAATATTGTTATTTCTTAGAAATTCGTAAAGCAAACAATAATCATTACCTTATCTAATCATTTAGAAATTTTAGCTATTCATGAAAGAACTTGTATGTATTTTTGGTTGAGAACTATGACTTAGCACATTAAAGGAGTATGCAGATTAGATAGAAAACAAGCCAATGCCATTGTATGAAGATAATACAACATGCATTACACAAATCAAAGGTGGTTACATTAAAAGAGATAAAACCAAACATATATCACTAAAGTTCTTCTATACTCATAAGCTTTTGAAGGATGGATAAATTGATATATGCAAAGTTCACTCAAGTGATAATCTAACAGATTTATTTACAAAAGCCTTGCCAAGTTCAATTTTCAAAAAACATGTTAATAGTATTTGAATGCGTAAATTAAAACTATGATTAATTATATTCTTCAGAGGAAGTAAGTTACATATCATAGCTAACACGCTAGAATAAGGTTAGGGTTTTAGGAGTCACCACCAATTAAAAATAAGTGTAAATAGACACTGAAATGAATTT
>CANXYI011360430.1:0-15089 GCA_948208565.1 Hura crepitans | reverse complement strand
TATATATATATATATATATATTCCCATTTTTTCTCCTCTTTTTCTTCTATTTTTTCTCCTCTTTTTAAGCCCAATTAAATGTCAATTTTACTTATAAAAATTTATTTTTATTATGCCCCACAATCCTCTAAAAATCAGAGCTCAAAAAATGAGAAAAATCGATTAAAATCACTAGTTTTAATGTTATATGATTTTCGTAAAAATACTTTTCGATATTTAAAAATTTTAATTTTAGTACCAATAGGCTAATTAGAATTTTTAAGTATTAGGTTGTATAAATTCCAAAGTTTTCTGAGCAACTTTTGAATATTTTACGGTTCAGCTAAAACTAGGTCACAATTCATGTGATACTACCGTAAAACTTAGTAGTCATTTTCAACAATATAAACGATCTCATTTTGACTTTAAATTTTACTCAAAATTATTTTATAATTAGTAATTCTATTCAATAAAATTAGTGTCTCCGGCCTTGAAAAATATTATTCACTTCTCAAAAAGTACTATTCATAACACTAGGATTTTTCAGGGTTACAATTAGTGAAATGTGAAACCAATTGAGGCAAAGAAAGAATTAAGGCAGCATCACTTTCATAAAACTATCTTTCACAACACTACAAAAAAAATACAATTGGCAATAACCAAAGTAGTCGCCAATTAGAAATGGCAACTACTAAGTTGTAGTCGTGTTCGTGCTTGTTGCCAAAATTTAACGACTACAATAAATTTAGACACTACAGGTAGTTGCAAATTTAATAAGTCGACATCGCAAATTTATATAATAATTAGTCATTTAATTTTTTAATTAAGCTAATAGCAACAGAATAAACTGTAGCCAAGTAGTCACTAATTTTTAAATAAATTGTAAATAATATCGCAACTACCCTTGTAGTCACCAAGGTAGTTGCTAAAACAAGAAAATAAAAATGTTTGAAATAGGTTTAAAAAATTGCTAGAAAGAATATCAACTATTATTGTAGTCACTATGTTATCGCCAATATTTTTAATTTTTAATTTTTTTATTTTCAATTTTCATAGTTTAAAACCTGGTCAAAAATCAAGAATCGAAACAAATTGAACTTGTAATCATTAATCAAAAGCTAATATATCATTCTTAATATCAAGAATTCATACAAGTTCTAGATAGATAAGTTCAAAATGATTTATCTAAGTTTTATACCATACTATATTAAACATATACTAAGAATAGTAAAAAAGTACTAAATACATACTTTCGGCTCATGAGCTTTACATAAATTATCCATCTCTAATTTGTAAAAAGCTATGAACAATAAAACAAAAGTATTCATTAAAAATCATTACGCTTTCTTCAATGACTAAGGCTAAAAAAATAACAAAAAATCCAACTGCAACTACAGCCTTATATTGCTGCCTCCCTCCCCTTCTTAACAATAGCACTATGCCAATACTTCACTATAAATACTTCCTTTTTTACACTAACCCACATACATATAGCGTAATAATAATGATAAGCAAACTTCTCACTAATCAACTTCCAATTAAAGTAGTTCTAAAGTAATAGATTCAATTAAACTTAAAAAGAATATCAAGCAACTCCAAGAAACCAAAATCAATACCAACTCACATGAAAAATAAAAAAGTAAATTTCCAAATGTATCAAAATCATAAATCATGGAAACCCATAAATACTTGTATAACAATAGGAATATAAAAGTACATACAATTTGAATCAATATAGAATTTTGAAATAAATAAGTTAACTCATTTTTTACATTAAAAAAAGTAGAAAAACCAAGTCAATCTTTTAAAGAATATTAACTTTCGGCTCACGAGCTTAACGTAAATCATCCATCTCTAGTTTTTAAAAAGCTACAAACCATACTTTTAGTGCCTCTAATACATCTTATTGCAGATTTCCTCTAATCAACATATTCAATTCTTTTGTCTTTAACCTAATGTAGGAAAACCTAATGCGTTAAGCTACTAGCTTAATGGTACTCATCTTAATGGAAATGACTTTTTAAAAGTTGTCCACCAAATAAAATGTTTTAATATATCATATAAACATAATATAGACACATACATATTGTATATAGATCAAAACATCTATTCAGAATTTCCATTATCATAATTAATTAAGCACCAAACACAATTCCCACTCTTAAACATACATTACATATCAAATTTTAACAATAACTCCACATTATACCATTATGTGGCATATTCATTACATGTTACCATTATCATTATAATAAAATTTATTCCATTCCATAACTATTCTGCATTATACCATTATGTGTCATATTTGTATACCCATGTGTAAACACATCACACATATCCATTTGCCATGATGGCTTATGTCCAAAATCATATGTCATATTAATTATCTCTCATATATCTACATGTTTCACATAACCATTGCTCAATATACAAATTGCACAACTTAAATATACATCATTTCTTATAATTTAAATTTGAGTTAATATTTTACAAGAGCACAATCTTTTAGAAATTAACACATTATTACTTAATTTTCATCATAACATGCATATCTCTTTGTTCGTAATCCATTCACATGCATCAAGCATGCCATATATTCCAATTTAAGTCCTTTTTATCATAAGGACACTATATCATAACTATTATACACATGGTATCTTACATGCAAAGAAATATTCACGCATTAGTACTCATATACTAATTTTATCATTCACGCATTCTATGCAAAGTATACTTTTATCATGATTATAGTGTTCACACAATATGTCATGAAGTTTTCCAAGCAATGTACTTGTATTTAAGTGATACTCTCATGCTTCATCATGTATATACCCTTCGATCTAAAACTTATAACAATCCATGCATTTATACAAGCAATATACCTGTACTTTTATTTTTCAGATAATCCAATATGCCTTATCATGCTTACATATTCTCCATGCATCATTTTCATATATACACATACATCAAATTGCATTTCTCACATACGCTTACTTAATTTACCCAATTCTTTAATTTCACTATTAGGCATATACATGTACCTATAGAACTTTTACATTTAATGATATTTAAAATTAAGAATTAAACTTATATTCTTTGTATACTCTTTTTATTATGTTTATCTTCATATTCAATTTTATTTATAACCATATTAAAATGTTTATATAACAAATAAAAGACATATAACTTTAATGTAATTTCTACACATGCACTTCTCCTTTAAATCCTTACTGTAACTTGCATTACTATTAGAAATAACTCAATTTATTTACTTCTAAAATAGCTACATGTTTACTACTTAAACAACTACCTGTTTACTACTAAAGTAGCTACCTATTTTTGTGAACATAATAATATTTATGTTCAAATGTGCTATTTGTACCTTAATTTCATTTTTGAATTCAACCCTTCAAAAGACATGATTTAGATTTATGTCCTTCATAACATATTTACCTCTAAGAATTTATTTTATTATGCATTAGAAACACTTCATTTGGACCCATAAAACTCAAGATATAAAAATTATTTTATACTCTGTTCAAAAATCAAGTCCTACTGTTCACTCTCCTTAATAGCTCACTAAATATTAATTAGTGTCCAATTTCAACTTATTTACTAACTTATTTTGGTTAAAGGGTCCTTTTAAGATTTTATCTTTTATATCTTAACTTTAATTTGGGATAGGAATGACTTCATTATAAGCTCTCTAGAGAAAGTTATACTAAAATAATTAAGGACTGGTCATGTAAACACCTGTCAATTTATAGAACTCTAATTTTATTTTCAAACCACTTTTTGAATAGCTTATACTTTAAATATAAGTAGCTTATCTTTATAAAAGTTGTGGATATATTTGTTAGCTTTAATTTGATATAAATTACATCTCATTTGGCCCGTTATAACTCCAGTTATGAATTTTGTTCTTGGTTTAGTTCTAATACCGAATTGTCAGGTCTCCAGATTTCTAACATCCACTTGTTAACATTTTCCAACTAAGTTCTCAAAATTTTGATATCATTTCTTCACAAGAGTTTTAGTTATATCTCTTATCTTTCATTTACCACTGATTTTACTTCATTTAGGACCCTATAACTCATGATATAGCCCTAGAACTAAACATTATTCGTATTAACCAACCTTTATTTTCATCTACATCATTTGTTTTCAGGTTATTCCTACTCACTATACTTTTCATGATTTTTAGTGAACACCATCAATTTAAATTTTTCATTAAACATCAAGAGCACTAGCATTTAGCCATTAAAATGAGTACATACCTTCTTTTGAATCAAAATCTGCTTAGAATGTGTTTTCTCCTTTTTCTTTGATCTCTATCTCCATCTTCATATTCCATACAAGCAATTGATAAAAAAAATTCAAATTAAATAATTCTAATTATTTTAATCATTAACAATTAAAATAAGATAAACTTATTAATTAGACAATTCTGATTAGATAAATTTATTAATTAGATAATTCTGATTAGATAAACTTATTAATACATTTGCCTTAATAATTCTAATGTAGCAAATTAGATAAACTTATTTCAAATTTACGTTACTTGTTTACAGGATTTTGTTGTAAGAGAAAGCTAATATGTACTTATTAATACCTCTATACCTTAAGTAATAAAGTGTGTTCTAATTATTCTATTCTTTGCATAAATCCTTTTACCCTTAAGAGCTTTAACAATATTTTTGGCATCAATCTCAATAACGACAATAGGCCAGTTATTTCCATTAGCTAGCAAGACAGCCTCCCTTATAGCAAGAGATTCTAAAACTTAAAGTTTTCTCTTATATTTCTATCGCTTGATTCTTTAAGTCATGATAGTTGAGGAACAACTTCTCAACACAAATGTAGTACTTCTATAGCCTTCTCTACTTTTAATAGTAGCATCTATATTGAGATTAACAAAACTTTACCTAGGAGGATACCACTTTTGCCTAAAACCCATACTAAAAATCCTATCCAAGTTGGCATTTAAGATAGAGAACTAATAGCTCCTTTAAATACATTCTTGTACTTTAGCATATACTAAATAACATTAAGTGGAACAAGGTGATCTCTATTAAACACTAAGGCATTTCTTGCTTTCTAGATACCCCATAACAGAAAATAATATCATATAAAATAGTTTTGCCATCCACAAGATATTTTACATAGTCACACAAACAGATTTAAACTTCTAAAAAACTACTTTTAGTTAGAAATATGAAAAACCTATCTTACAAAGGAATAATGAATCAACATATCCATTAAGGTTTCCTCTATTCCACAAAAAGCACATCATGTACTCACAATATGGAAATGATCATTGATAATTACTCTTATAGGAAGCACATTATGAATTAATTTCCATATAAAGATATGTAATTTGTGATGAATTTCTAATTTATAATTTTTTCCAAATTGACTCTGTTTAAATAATTTGGTAAATTTAAGCATGGAAAAAGCAATTGTTTAGTAACATGATAACCAAATTTAACATAATAACTTAGAGCATTAGTGAAATGCAAAACCAGTTGAGGCAAAGAAAGAATTAAGGAAGATCCACAAAGTTATCTTTAACTAAGTTATTCATTCCAAAAGAAATTGTTATCATTAATTAGATCCTTAATAATAATAATAATAATAATAATAATAATAATAATAATAATAATAATAATAATAATAATAATAATAAAAGATATTAGGGTTTATTTTTTGTTTAAGTCTAGGGATATAAAGAAACTTTAAAGGCAACTAAGGGCCCCATTTGCAACTCACCCATCTACCAAAATTAAAATGCCATCTTAGCCCTTGAATTAAAACTTTTCTTCCTTCCATAAGGCTTTTCCAATAGCAAAAAGGATTAAGTCCTAAAGAAGCTATAAGAAATTAAGGTTGTGTTATTATTTTTCCATCCCTGTTTGGCTAATAAAGCTAAATTGAAGCTTTCTAATTCTCTAAAATATAATCCTCCTTTTTTTTTTGCTTATAGGTAATTTTTTTCCAAGAAATCATTTTATATTTATTCTTTGATCCCTTTTACCCACAGTATAACTTAGCAATCACATAATTTAATTGTCTACAAATACACTTAGGCACTTTAAAATAATACATTGAATATATGGGTAAAGCAGTAGCTACTGCCTTGATTAAAATTTCCTTACCCCCATAAGAAGGTAATTTTGCTTTCCACCCTTTCTAATATTCTTGCTACCTTGTCCTTAATCTCTATAAATGTTTGCTTCTTATATTTAGAAATAATAATTGGTAAATCTAAATATTAATCTAAGTTACTAATATTATTTATTCCTAACACACTAGGCTACATTATACATAATGGATGGATTTGCGTTAAGGCTAATCAAAAGACTAAATTTATTGAGATTTGCTTTCCAACCACTAATCTTCTTGTGCGGCATTAAAATAACTTTAAGATGTTGTACCTTTTCCTTTTTAGCTCCATAAAAAAGAATGAAGTTGTTAGCAAATAATATGAGATATAGCAAGAGCATGTCTAACCACTTTAACTCTATAAATCTCTTCTTTTTGCATGGTAGAAGAAAGCAAGTAAGAAAAACCTTTCACACGTAAAAGAAATAAATAAGGAGAGATTGGATATCCTTGTTTTAGGCCTCTAAAAGGCTTAAAGAACCCATCACTATAGCAAAAATAATCTATAATGGTGTTAGGAAATTGTTATTTAAGGCCTTATAAATGTTATTATAGATATGTACAAATGTTTTCAAAAAAATGTCATCTATATGTCACTTGTGCCAATACGGTTTAAAGTTTAAATGACATATGCAGCAAATGTTTGTATAACTTTTAAAAACATTTTAATGTTCTTTAATATAATAGATATCAACCATTGTTGTAACTCATTTTTGTGATATTCCCAAAATGACATAAAAGGTAGTTAATCAAACAGTAGTTTAGATATATATATTGACAAATTAAAAGTGTTACAAATATTGATATTTATTAGGTATCATTTTAAATGTATTCATAAATGTAATTAATTAACTCTTTTCTAATATAAAATTTTTGTTATTTAAATGTTATTCAATGTCAATATATATGCTATTAATGATTATCATTAAGTCATTTTTGCTACATTTTTATAATGTCACTTATATAATAATAATAATAATAATAATAACAACAACAACAACAACAACAACAAATAGCATATGATGCTAAAATAAAATAACTGATAATTATGTGATGTTATATACTTCATTTAAATAAAATTAATATGATATATATCAAGTATCATTATAAAAAAAAATTATCACATTTTATAGATTGTCATTTAAAATTATTAATGCCATTTTATCAAATGTTAGTGTAAGATATTTTGTTTAACATTTCACAAATATTGTTTAAGATGAAAATAAATAACATAAGCCAATCGTTATTTAATAGCCATATTTACAATATTTAAAAATTATCAAATTATAAATTTATAGTATAACATATATTTAGTCTTATAAAACTATTTTAATATGACATTATTCTTGTGTAACTAAAAAGACTTATAATATGGCTAATATCTTGTATTTTTAATGTATATTTTAGCTTTTAAAATCTGTCACTAATATTATTTAGTATAATATTCATCCAAAATCTCATAAAATTTGAAATTTATGATAATTTTTAATTTGTAAAATTGTTATTATTACACTAGATACAAAATGGATAATACTAGTAATAGTATAACAAATTCTATATAAATTTAAAATAATAAGTAAAAGTATAACCATTCATCTATACATGTAAAGTAGTAAAAATAGTATTTGAAGAATTTAAAGGAACAACAATTAGATAACAATCTAATTTAAATATCCAATAAATAAATAACATTTGGAAATGTTCAACTTAAAAATGTAAATTATAATCTAAATATCAAATAATTAGGAATTAAATCCAAATGCTCATGCTACTACTTGGCACCTAAATATAAAAGGAAAAAGTGATTAATTTTGAATACATAACAAATATTTTACCATAATGTATTCATTTTTAAAATATGAAAGAAAAGTATGTGAAGAGCATGTCAAAAATGAATCTGATATATCTCATTAATCAATCAATATGCAGTATATATAAAATAGGATGAGTAATAAATACAACACTATCACTTTATAACTAACTTGTAACTAACTAGCTAACTTGAAACTAACTAACCAGCTAACTAACATCACATTCTTAACTAACTACTTAACTAAACTAACTAAATACAATTTGTAAGTATAGAACTCTTCAGCCCCCCTTCAAAGTGGACCTGCATGAACATCATGAAGGGCCAACTTAGACTTAAGAAAATTGAAAGTAGGAAAGTTCAAAGCTTTAGTGAATAGGTCTGCCAACTGAAAACTGGAAGAAAGGTGGATGGCCTAGAGAAAACCTTCCTTCAGCTTGTCTCGCACAATGTGTCAGTCAATGTCAAAGTGCTTAGTACGTTCATAGAACACGGGGTTAGATGTTATATGAAGAGCAGCCATGTTATCACACTTAAAAGGAATAGAAAGAGAAATAAAAATATGGAAATCCTATAAAAGAAAGGATAACCATTTAAGTTCACAGGTTGTAGCTGCCATAGACCTGTACTCTGCTTCTATTGAAGACTTGAAAACTATCTGTTGTTTCTTTGTTTTCCATAAGATAGGATAAGACCCCAAAAAATACAATAACCTATCAATGAGCTTTGTGAATCAGGACATAAAGCCCGGTCTGCATCACAGAATGCTTGAAAGGATAGCTGTGCTCCTGCAGGAAAAAATAGGCTAAAAAATGAATAGCCTTTTAGATACTGAGGAGATGAGTGGCATCTTTCATGTGAGGTTCCCTTGGCTACTGAACAAATTGACTAAGTTGTTAAACTTTATAAGTAATGTTTGGTCTGGTGAAACCAAGGTATAGAAGTTTGCCAATCAGCCATCGATATAAGGATGGATTTGGAAGTAGAGGGCCTTCATTTACTGTCAGTTTAGAATTTTTAAGAAAGGGGGTGGAATTAGGCTTGCCAGCAAAGAGTCCTGTATCTAGGAGCAAGTCCAGGATATACTTCCTTTGGTTCAAATAAATGCCTGCCTCTATCCTGATGATTTCCAGTCTTAAGAAATATTTAGCTAACCCCAAATCCTTAATTGTAAACTTGGCATCCAGAGACCTTTTAACTTTGGTAATTTTTGTAGTAGAATTGCCACTAATGACAATGTCATCAACATAGACCAACAGAATCAAAAAAAACATTTCCAGATGTGAAATTAAAGAGACAATGATCATTTTTAGATTGAAGGAAACCATAATCCTTCAAATAAGAGGTTAGTTCTGTATTACACTGCCTGGAGGCTTGTTTAAGCCCATAGAGTGACGTTTGTAGTTTGCATACCTATCCAACCTTATCTTTGTCATAGCCTGAAGGTGGAATCATGTACACTTCCTCATCAAGTGACCTATTTAGAAAAGCATTATTGACATCTAGTTGATATATTAGCCAATTATTTGTAGCAGCTACTACCAAAAAAACTCTGACAGTAACAACCTTTGCAACTGGTGAAAAACAATTTGTGTAATCTACTCCAACCATTTAATCATACCCTTTTGCCACCAAATGTGCTTTATATCTGTCTATATTCCCATCTGGATTGAGTTTAAGCTTAAACACCCATTTACAGCCTATAGAAGATTTATCAGGAGGTAAATCTATTAGCACCCATGTCTCATTGCTGTCTAAGGCTTGTAATTCCACTTGCATATCCCTTACCCAATCTACTGATTATTGAGCCTCGATGTATGACTTTGGTTCTTGGTGGATGGAAATATTGGCTAAAAAATGATGATAAGTTGGATCAATAGCAGGATTGTGATGGAAAGGATAAGTGTTGGGAATATGTTTAGAAGTAAGAGATATGACAGAAGCTTTTGGTACTGAATCTGAGTCTGCTAAAATAACATTTGTAATAAAATCATTCATCCATCTTGGCTTTCTAACTATTCTTGCTAATCTAGGAACAGGCTGAGAGATTGGAACCATATCAATTTCCTCTTCTGCACTATGTTGAAGTACATCATCATGTGCTGAAGAAGTGGCATCAGTCGAGACTGGGTATTGACAAGCCTTAGTAGTGATACTACCAGCTTTAGAACCTACAGTACATGAAAAGTGAGACAAAGGCATAGGAAAATTAAAGTGCTGTGAGTTAGGTGCCATAGGTATATGTTTATAAGGAAACATAGTTTCATGAAACTTCACATCCCTTGAGACCAGCACCTTGTTATTATCCAGATCATACACTTTATATCCCTTTTGTCCTGTAACATATCCCAGAAAGATGCATTTGAATGCTCTAGGATCAAATTTTGTCCTTTGGGGCTGCAAATTAGTTATATAGCACAAACACCTAAACACCTTGAGTTTATTGTAATCTGGTAGTTTGTCAAATAGAATCTCATAAGGAGTTTTCCATCTAAGAATAAAAGATGGTGTTCTATTTAGCAGATAAGTAGCTTGCAAAATTGCTTCTCCCCAAAAAGTTGTAGGTAAAGGTGCCTGGAATAATAAAGCTCTAGCAACCCACAATAGATGTCTATGCTTTCTTTCCATAGTGCCATTTTGTTGTGGTGTATAGGTATATGACTTTTGGTGTAGAATTCCCAAGTTATCAAACATATCTCTACATGTAGTGGATAGGAACTCACTCCCATTATCTGATCTAACTTGCGTCACTTGCAGGCCAAACTGAGTCTTCACTTGTTTAAAAAAACTAGTAAGAACAGAAGATACTTGAGATTT
The DNA here is from genome assembly GCA_948208565.1 of Hura crepitans. Classification (NCBI taxonomy): domain Eukaryota; kingdom Viridiplantae; phylum Streptophyta; class Magnoliopsida; order Malpighiales; family Euphorbiaceae; genus Hura; species Hura crepitans. Next base: position 4,321 of record CANXYI011360430.1, on the reverse strand, counting down.
TGACTACAATAGATATGTCCATACACTTCTGTTATAATCTTCCATTACAATTAAGAAATATTTTGCCCCAGTCAATGATTCTTGAGCATAAGGACCCCACACATCCAGACGAATAAGACTGAACAAGCTGTCACTGTGAGTTCTATGTGTAGGAAAAGAAATTCTTGTCTGCTTAAACTTTGCACATACATCACATACACCATCATAATCTAAATTATTCATTATTCCCAACACATTCAAATGTTTCATTACAGATACTGATGGATGACCTAGTCTTATATGCCACAAATTCACATTTTCCATAGGCACTATATTGGTGTTACAAGAATTTACAAGTAAATTGTGTGTATGTAAAGAGGGAAGATATGTTCCTATGGTTGATTTGAAAAAGGATGTTTCATCTAAAACATAGAGGTTCCTAACAGCTTTGCCAATAGTTAGGACTGAATTAGTCTTCAGGTCCTGCAAAGCATAAAAGGCAGGGAAAAGATGAAAATAATGGAGTTTGATTTGCTCAATCTACTAACAGAAAGGAGGTTATATTTGAAAGAGGGAATGAAAAGGATATTTTTGAGAGTTAAGGAGTCACTTAGGAATATATCACTAATATTATGCTCTTTTTTCATAGTACTATTAGGCAAAGAGATTATATTAGGCCTTCTTATAGTTTTAAGCATGTCAAATATATTTTTATCTCCTAAAATGTGAGTACTAGCTCCTGTATCTATGATCCAACAAGCATGTGAGTTGGACACCATACCTGCAAAATCAAGTTCCTATGCAAAATTCACATTCTCTGAGCTTATTGCCTATTTTCCCTTTAATAACCTTGATAACTTCTTTTAAATTATCCCCTTAATTATTTCAGTTGCACCTATCTATGCATCATTTTCCTCACATAATAGAGATTTTGCAATGTTCACCTTGTAGACACCTTTTTCCCTTTGAAATTGCCTGTGTCCCTGTTTTTTCTGCCTGAGTTCTATATACCAGTCAGGATATCCTATCAACTTAAAACAAGATTCCTTTGTATGTCCTTCAACTTTACAATGTGTGCAATACTTATCTTTTTTTCTTTTCTAAGTCTTTCTTTTTATTATTATTCTTGTTAATTCCCCCATATCTTGGATTTTTAACCATCAAAACATTGTTTTCAACATTCTCAGAAGCTTGTGAACTCACTTGCTTCTGTTTCTTAACATTCATTATGATACCATAGACTTTGTCCAGATTAGGCAGTGGTTCCATTATGGAAATCTGATTAACTATATGATCATATGATTCATTCAAACCAAGCAAAAACTGCAAGATCTTATCAAATTCACCTATTTCCTTAATTTCTTTTGCTGCTCCACAAGTGCAGCCATAAGTGCATTGAGGTATAGGCATAATGCTTTGTAACTCATCTCATAGTTTGCAAAGCCTTGTAAAATACATTGAAACTGAACTCATACCTTGAGTTAGTGAATTAATCTCCTTCTTAATCTGAATCCTGAGAGCTTCATTTGGTTTCCCAAACCTGTGTTCTAATATGTCCCATAACTCCTTTGCAGATAAGGCATATACAAAAGAATCATACAAATCCTTCGAAATTGAGCTCAAGATCCAAGATACTACCATGTAGTTTGCCTCACACCAGTCTTCAAAATCATCAACATCCTCTGCTAGTTGCTTGATTTTGCCGTTTATGAATCCTAGTTTTCTATTTGTAACGAGAGCAATCTTCATTGCTCTACTCCATGTTGAATAATTATTCCCTGTCAATGTTGTAGAAACTAGTGAAAGTCCTAGATTATCTTAACCATGGACCGAGAAAGGAGATCCTTTCTTGCACTGAGTCTGAAGCAATTCAACAGTGGTATTTGTAGATCTATTCACCATTTTGATTGTTCACAATCAAGCTGCAAGTTCTTCAGTCTCTGAAGTATTCTAGTAATCTAGCTCAGAGAAGCTTAGATATGAATTTTCGGCTCAGAGAGAAAAATAACTACTCTGATACCATGTGAAGAGCATGTCAAAAATAAATCTGCTATATCTCATTAATCAATCAATATGCAGTATATATACAATAGGCTGAGTAATAAATACAACACTATCACTCTATAACTAACTTGTAACTAACTAACGTCACATTCTTAACTAACTACTTAACTAAACTAACTGAATACAATCTGTAAGGATAGAACTCTTCAAAGTAATCTCACCTTTAAATCTAGTGTTGCACCGAAAACTCCTATTAGTACCATTGGAAGAAGATAAATTTGTAGCCTATCTCAAGATATAATTTATATTAACAATAATACCACTACAATTTATATGATTAGAAAATATTATTGCAAAAAGAAATCTATAAATACAAAATAATGGGGTTGATACCCGTATATTTTCTTGAATTTTAATAATGTAATTCAATGCAACAATTTGTTCCTTTAGCTCTAAAACTTCATCTCTTAATTAATTTAGTATGACATTCTTTGAGTTCATCATTTTTCTCAACCAAGATAGTAAGGTTTCTTCTAAGTTCAGTGTTCTCCTCCCTAACACATTGAAGTTCTTGAGAGCTATTTGTATCAACTTTCTTAAACATATTTGGGTTGGTCACTCCAAAACCCATTGCACGAACACGTCCATTTGTATCCGATCCAAGCACTTGGCTTATAATATCTTCTTCTATAGGCACAATATCTTTATGTGATTCGCCATCAACTTCATTTGCAGCTTGAATCTCTTCAATTTGTTGCTATATCAAAGGAAAAAAAAAGTCATAAATATACTGAACATTTTTACGTAAAAGAACATATTAATTTCGAAGTTTGTAAATGAATTAATATAGATTACTATAATCATTAAAGCTTAAGCTGATAATGGTGTTCCATTCTTATGTTTGTGATATTGCAAAAACATTTTCGTTGATGAAGGTGTCTTTCCTATCTTCTTGCGCTACAACAGATAAATATGAATATAAGTTGAATAAAATATTTTGAATAGTGAATAGGTATATAAAAAAATATCATAATTTAAAAATTTTTATGATTAAATTACCTCTATCTCTACTCTTCTAGCTAAAGATATTGTTCTTGAAGTGTGTGGCATATTCGTCTTAGCTCTACTATTTTTTTCCATTTTCAGACTTTCTCTACAATTACATTGAAGACAAAAAGAGAAGTTGAATTTATATAAATTTTGTGAAATTACATTATACCAAAAGAGTTTATAACCTAACTTTGTGTTACATCATAGCAAAAGAGTTTACAAATTCAAATATTTTACTCAATAAAGTAATTATTAAAGTAATAGATATATTCACATTAATTTATACTTTAATTAATTTTTCAAATTATTTATTGATAAATATATGTTAACAACATGTTTTATAAAATTAAATACAGTCAATCTTGTGTTATTTAATAAATAACAATAATACTTTTTTATCTTTTTAATATTTAAGTCAAAAGATCTTTTTAATTTTTATTATTTTATATTTTTATTTTGAAAAACCTTGCATCATGACATATAAGTCTAATCTATACCTATGATATATATAAACAAATTAATTTGACCTTTAATAATTAATACTTACTCTATTTACAGAAGAACCTTTTGATAATTTTTGATATACAGGAGTCAATATAAAATTTGAAATTAAACATATTCTAATCAACATCTTTTAAATTTTTATTTTAGTTAATTGAAAATAATAAAATTTTATATTTATTCCAATTTGAAAATAGTTAAATATTGTAAATTTTGCAACGAACACATAATACATTAAATAAAAATAATACAAATTATTTTTATTTTTTTATTATTTTTATTTTTGTAATAGCTGTGTTTCGTTATTGTTGAGTTCTAATAAGATATTCTTTTTTTTTTCTTTTATTTTGTGATCTTTCCATATTTTGTGTTCTGATAAGGTATTAAAATACACATACTCCTACAACACAGATTATAGTTAAAATTTAAGTATAATTGTTCTATATAGTATGTATGTATACACAAGTGTATTGAAATACTTTCTCTATTTTTTTGTACAAAAATCAATTTTTTAATTAATATGCTTCACATGTTAATATTCTTAATTTATTTGCGAATAATGTTTTAAGTAATTTAAAAATACTAAAAAATACCTCAGTATAAATGTATTAAAATTAAATTAATATTTAAATATTAGGCGACAACATGAAATGTGTACTATTAGATTTGTATTTTAGAAGATCTACGTTTAAAATTTTATTATTGAATTTCAAAATTATTAATCTTACTTTTATAATTTATATAAGAAAAAGTAATTACTCAAGTGTAGTGCACATGCACAATAAGC
>CANXYI011360198.1:0-13032 GCA_948208565.1 Hura crepitans | reverse complement strand
TAATATTTAACATATGGATATAAATATGTCGAACGACACGAAAATCGGTCTTCAAGTGTTTAATTATGATTACGTTGTGGAAATGAGTTTTTAAGTGAATAAAGGCATTTTTGACTCAAAAAATAAATATGACATTATTCCTTGCAATGCATAATTATGATATGGTAGCTTGCATGATATTACGATGATGATATGACATATGATGTGCATTATAGCTTATAAATTATTTATATATGATGTTTATGGGATTTTTGGCATGTTTGATATATAAGGGCATGATTATGGCTTGAAATGTGCATGTTTGTGTATAAGTCACCAAAAATGCATGTTGTAATTTATTAAATCTGAAAATGGCTTGTGTGCATTTATAGAAATGTATTAATAATTCTTTTTAGAAGTTAAATTGATTACACCACTAAGTGAAAGCTTAATGTATTGCTTGTTTGTAATGCATAGGTAATAAGGCAGTAGATTAGAGCCAAAGCTTTTGTATCAGGAGACACAAATATAACCCCTTTATGGGTATTTTTGTACTTTTTGTAATAGTAATGATGATGTAAATGTAATTTTTAAATAGTTAGTGTGCTCTTGTGATCCTGAAGGGATTGGGTTTAATCTACATTTTGCAGTGGGTTTTCATATCAAATATTTTAACTATGGATTTTACTTTGTATTTATAACATGTTGTATGTTAATTAATGATATTGCATGTGAGATTGTTGATTTTAGAGGGCTTGAGGCTCATTATGTTTATATTGTGATTTGGAGGGCCATGAGGACCCGTTTGAGTTAGAGATGAATGTATTGATTATATAAAAGTGTTTTTAAATAGGTAAAAAATTAGGAAAATGTCCTAGTACAATCGTTATGCTATTGGATTTTCGACACGATAACCCCAATGCTTAGCTCGCTTTGTATGCCAGAAGGTTTTTGATGTTTTATTTCATTTTTGAGTCAATAAATGTTTTCTTATATAAAATTTTTAAATTTTAAGTGACTTTAGATAATGGAACTGGATATCATTTTACATGCGCACGTCCCCGGTTTAGGTCCAGTGTATGGATCAGGCATAAGGCGCTACATCGATACATGAAACACATCATTAATCTGTGACAATTCAGATGGAAAAGCTATCCTATAAGCTAGAGGTCCCACTCTCTTTGTGATCTCTTATGGTCTAATGAATCTAGGGCTCAGCTTCCCTTTTTTCCCAAATTTGAGGACCTTCTTCCATGGGCACACCTTTAAGAACACTTTCTCAATAATAGCATACTCAATATCACTATACTTTAGATCAGCGAAGGATTTCTGCCTATCAGCTATAGCTATCAGTCTCTTTCTGATCACCTTAACCTTTTCCTCAGCATCATTAATTAGATCAACCCTTAATATATTATTTTCCCTAATCTCACTCCAACATAAAGGAGTTTTACATTTCATGCCATACAATACTTAATATGAGGCCATGCTTAAACTAGTCTGATAGCTGTTGTTATAGGCAAACTCAGCTAGAGACAAGTATTAATCCCTACTGCCTTTAAATTTAATGACATAACTACATAATATATCCTCAAGCACTTGTATCACCCTTTCTAATTGTTTGTCTGTTTGAGGGTGAAAGGTTTTACTATAAGTCAATTTAGTGCCTAAGGCTTCATGCAACTTTTACCAAAATTTAGAAGTAAATTGAGGATCTTTATTAGAAATAATTGCCAAAGTACACCATGAAGTCGAACAATCTCATTAAGTGAATTGTCTTGGTTAATCTATCAATAATCACCCATATAACATCACATCTACCTCTTGTCATAGGCAATCCCATTATAAAGTCTAATGTCACCTTTTCCCACTTCCATTCTTGTATTGCTATAGGATACAACAATTCAAAAGGAACCTAATGCTCAGCCATTACCTGTTAACATGTTAGACATCTAGCAACATACTCTACCATGTCTCTCTTCATACCTGACCACCAATACTAAGGCTTCAAGTCAAAATACATTTAGTATTACTAGGGTGCATAGAATAAGGAGCTTCATATGCCTCCTTCAGTATCTGTAACCTTATATCATCTATACTAGGTACACATAACCTACCCTCATAAAATAGACATCCATCTTCTCTTAAATCAAATCATGTGCCTTCCCCTTTTGGGCTTTACTTAATAGTTATATCAATGACTCATCTCTCTCCTATGCCTCCTTTATCTATTGCCTGAAATCTAGTTTAATTGGTAACTTAGCCAACACAACATTCTCCTTGGTATATTACAATCTAGCATTCATAGATCTCAGAGTCACTATGAATTTTCTACTCAAAGCATCTGCCACAACATTAGCTTTTTCCTATATGATAATTTATTAAGCAGTAATAATCTTTAATTAGCTCTAGCCATCTTCTCTACCTTAAGTTCAATTCTTTCTATGTTTGGAGGTATTTTAAACTCTTGTAGTCAGTGTAAATGTAACATCTCTCACCATATAAGTAGTGCCTCCAAATTTTCAAAGCAAAAACAATAGCATCTAACTCTAAATCATAAATAGGATAATTCTTCTCATGTGGTGTTAACAATCTTAAAGCATAAGCTACTACTTTTCCTTCTTATATCAGCATGCAACCTAAGCCATTAAGTGAGGCATTACTATACAGTACAAAGTCCTTACCCCATTCAAGTTGAATTAGGATAAAAGCTTCTGTTAGCATCCTTTTTAGCATCTCAACCTAGCCTAACATGTATCATCCCACTCAAATCTCACATTCTTTAAATCTATTCTTGTTAAAGGGCCTATAATAGAAGAGAATCCCTTTACAAACCTTCTGTAATACCTAACTAATCTTACAAAACTCCATATCTTTATCACATTCCTCGAAGGTTGCCACTCTAACACTACTTTGCCCTTGCTAGGGTCTACTCTAGTGCCTTCTACTGACACAATGTGTCTTAGAAAAGCTATTTCAATCAGCCAAAATTCACACTTACTCAGCTTTGTATACAATTGTCTCTCTCTCTTAAAGTCTACAACACAACTCTAAGATGTTGTTCATGTTCCTCCCTAGTCTTAAAGTATACCAGAAAATCATCAATGAACACTACTATAAATTGATCTAGGTAAGGTTGAAATACTCTGTTCATTAAGTCCACGAAGGATGTCGGGGCATTCATGAGACCAAAAGGCATCACTAAGAACTCATAGTGCCTATATTTGGTTTGAAATGTAGTCTTAGGAATATCAGCTTTCTTAACTCTCAGTTGATGGTATCCAAATCTCAAGTCTATCTTGGAAAATACACTTGTACCTCTTAAATGATCAAAAAGTTCATCTATTCTGGGTAAAGGATATTTGTTTTTCATTGTCACCTTATTCAGCTATCTATAATCAATACACAGCAAAAGTGAGTTATCTTTCTTCCTCATAAACAATATAAGTGCTCCCCAAGGTGAAACATTAGGTCAAATAAAACCCTTATCTAATAATTCCTACAATTGCACCTTTAATTCTTTTAGCATGGCAGCTACCATTTGGTATGGAGTAATAGAAATAGGAGTTATACCAGGATACACCTCAATTTCAAAATCAAGCACTCATTTTGGAGGCAAACTTGGCAACTCATTAGGAACCTCATACACTATAGTAATATGCTTAGGTATTAGGGTGGAAGCATTTGTGTCAATGACATAGACTAAGTAAGCTTCGTACCCTTTTTAGAAGAGTTTCCTTACTGTAATAGTTGAGATAAGGTTAGTCATATAGTTTCTCTCACTCATAACTATCACTATCTATCCCTCTACAATTTAGAGGGTTAGCATCTTGTTTTTATAATCAAGTATAGCTTAATGCTCTGACAATAAGTCTATTTTGAGAATCACATAAAACACATGAAAAGGCAATTCAATCAAATCTATAGGAAACAATAATTCATAGATCACTAAAGGACATTATCTAGGCACTTTGTTCACATGCACACTCTGATCTATAGGATTACTGACTTATATATCTATGTTTGCATGCTCACATTCTAGTCCTCTATTATGTGCCAATATGGTGCATACATATGAATATGTGGATCCTAGGTCTACCAAAGCCAAAACTAGAACGTTAAATAAATAAATAAAAAGTACTAGTTATGACATCTAGTGCTGCTACCTCTTCTTTAGCTCTTACAGCATACTATCTAGCTAGGGCATAGGCCTCCGATCTAGTCCCTTAACTAGGTCTAGGTTGATCCCCTCTACTTTGTCTTTAGCCTCTATTTTGAGGTGCAACTGTAGATGCCTGAGTATGAGCATCCTCAAGCTATCTCTGAGGACACTCTCACTAATAGTGGTCCCTAGTACTATAAGTAAAGCACTCTCCTCTTCTTCCTAACCTACATTGCACCTAATGCTTCTTGTTACAAGTATTATACATTAAAGGTCCATTCCAATTACCTAAAGGACCAAGAGTACTAAGTGTACTAATAGCATCTCACTGTGGAAGCTCACCTAGATCTCTAAGAATGTGTCTAATTCAATGCCTAATGCATAAACTGATACTGACATGGTGTCTCTTTTCATTTTTTACTATCACCTGGGCCTATAATAGATTGTCCTATAGTAAACTGTCTTTTTTTTAGAAGAAATCTCTCTTTTCTTATACCATTTCCTCCATGTCATAAGCAGATGCCACTAATATAGCAAAGTCTGTTACCCTTGGTTTTGCTATCTGCATTCTTAACTCACATTCAACACCTTTAGAAATCTTTTACACTTTTCATCTTCATTGGGAATGAACTCCTCTGCATATCTGATCAACTGGGTAAAATCTTTCTCATATTTAGCAACTGTCCTCTTGCGTTGTTTCAAATCTAGGAATTCTTGCCTCCTCTTATACTTATAGGACTCAGCGTTGTATCTCTTTCTGAATTCTATTAAGAAAAACTCCCATGTGAGCTATGTCATTGGCTTCCTCCTTTTAATAGTATCCCACTAATGGCATGCTTCTTCCTATAATAGGGAAGTTGTACACTTTAGACTATCTTCTTTTAAGCATTCCAACCATTCCAAAATCCTAAAAGTTCTCTCCAACTAGTAATCAGCTCTTGTTGCCTCATCCTTTATGCCAAAAAAATCCACAACACCCATCTTTTTAATTCTCTATAATGGTGTCTTTTACATAGAAGTTAGGGGTGGTAGAGGTACTGGAGCTAGTAAAGAAGGTTGAGATAGAGCAGCAAGTACAGAAGTGTGTCTCAATAGATTAACTATCTGCTGCAACAAAGCTGAGATGCTTCTACTTGTGGCTGTGCCTGAGGTTATGGCCTATGTGTAGCATCACTAGGCTCAGAAGTAGCTAGATTTTCTACTCTATGTATGGTAGTCAGAGCATAACTAGACATTTCCTCTACTCTTTCCTCTGATGGTTTATCAACCATCTCGTATTACTATAGAAATCACAAAACTTATTAGCCTTTATATAGTGTAGCATAACAGCATAACTAACCCTAGACTCTAGCACTTATGTAAATTCCATAGGAATTTTAAACCTAGTCTTTGATACCAACTAATGTTCATTGGAATTTTTGAGGTTTAAGGTATGGTATTTTTGGGTCGATCCAGGTACATCTTAGGGTTGTCCCGGTGTAACCTCATTTTATCTCACTATTCATTAGTTCTTGACTCGAAATAATTTATTAGTTCTACTAAATTTTTAAATTCTTTCATTTTACCCATTTTTAGGCCTATTAAAGTTTTATGCCCGATACGCCCCTTTCTACCTCATAAAGATGCCTCGACCTATAGGGAACATCATTCATGCAAAGGAGGTACTGTCTATAGAACTTAGACTTACAAGCATTACAATTCTTCCCCTCCTAAGAAATTTTGTCCCCAAAAGTACTTGTTGGGAAGAGATGTGGATATTGTGCCTTCATCCATTCTTCACTCTCCTAAGTGGCTTCTGTCATGTTGTGGTGCTTCCAAAACACCTTCACTAGGGGAATGGACTTATTCCTCAGCTACTTCACTTCTTTCGCTAGAATTTGTAGTGGTTCCTCTTCATATGTCGAATCAAGTTGTACTTGTATGTCCTCTGCACCTATTACATGCAAAAGATTTGATCTATACTGCATCAACATTGATACATGGAAGATGTCATGAATCTATTATAGCTCAAGTTGTAATGTCAATCTATACACCGAGGGTCCCACTCATTCAGTGATCTCATTAGGCCTAATGAATTTGGGACTGAGTTTTCCCCTCCTTAACGAATCTAAGCATCTTTTTCCACGGCAACACTTTTAGGAACACTCAATCATCAACTTCATATTTGATATCTCATCATTTCAAATTAGCATATGACTTCTGTTGATCTGAGGCAACTTTCAATCTATCTCTTATAATTTTAACTTTCTCCTTTAAGTCTTTAATCAAGTCAGATCTGATAATCTTGCTTTTCCCCCACTTCACTCCAATAAAAGGGGGTCCTCCACCTTTTACCATATAACACTTCATAAGGTGCCATTCCTAAGTTGGCCTAGTGACTGTTATTGTATGCACACTCAACTAATGACAAGTATTTAACCTAGTTACCTCTTAACTCTATTACATTGCAATTCAACATATCTTTCAACACTTGTATCACCTGTTCCAAAAATCCATCCATTTAAGGATGAAATATTATGTTGTACATCAATCAAGTGCCTAATGCCTCCTGTAACTTCTTCCAAAATCTAAAAGTAAATCTCGAGCCTTAATTTGAATTGATGGCTGCTAGTACTCCATGTAATCACACAATCTCATCAATATATAATTGAGCTAGCTTGCCTAAGGAATAATCCATCCTTACTTGTATAAAGTGAGCTATCTTTGTCAATCTATCCATTATCACCCATATAGCATCACATCTACTTCTAGTCAACGGCAACCCCATCACAAAAATCCATTATGAGCTTCTCCCATTTCCATTCTAGGATTACGATTAGATGTAAAAATCTTGAAGGAACCTGGTGTTTTGCTTTCACTTGCTGACAAGTCAAACATCAAGCCATATATTCAGTTACCTTTTGCTTCATTCCTAGCCACCAATAATGGCATTTCAAATTAAGATACATCTTTGTGTTTCTTGGATGCATGGAATGTGGAGCTTTATGAGCTTCTTTAAAGATCTGCATTCTCATTCTATTCACTTCTAGCACACATAGCCTATTCTGGTAGTACAAGCTTTCATCATTATTTAACATAAATCTGGTTATCTTCCCCTCTTTAACTTTACTCATAATTTGCACTATCTATTCATCTCTCAATTAGGCCTCCTTTATCTACTGCCTAAAGTTAGGTTTAACATATATTTCAGCCAAAGTTGCATCTTCTACTACGTACTCTACTCTGGCATGCATAAGATTCACAGTGGCAATAAGATTCCTACTTAAGGCATCTGCAACCACATTCACCTTTCCTCGATAGTAGTCAATAAAGCAATCATAATCTTTGATTAACTCTATCCATCATTATTGTCTAAGATTCAACTCCCTCTGTGTGGGCAAATACTTCAAGCTTTTATGGTTGGTGTAGATTTAACACTTTACTCCATACAAGTAGTGTCTCCACACCTTTATTGCAAACAAAATATCAGCTAGTTCTAAATTATGTTTGCAATAGTTCTTCTCATGTGGCTTCAATTGCTTGGAGTCATATGCAATCACCTTACCTTTTTGCATTAGTACACAATATAGTCAATTGTGTGAGGCATCACTGTATATCACAAACTCTTTCCCTTATTTTTTCTGAGTAAAGATAGGAGCCTTTATCAACATCCTTTTTAATCTGTCAAAACTAGCTTAACACCTATCATCCTAATCAAACTTCATATCCTTTCTTATTAATTGGGTCAATGGAGCTGCAATCATCGAGAAGCCTTTTAGAAACCTCCAATAATATCTAGGCAATCTTAGGAAACTTCAAATCTTAGTCACATTCTTAGGAGGATTCCATTCCAACATAGCTTTAACTTTTATCAACTCCTTTTTGATACCCTCAACTGAGGCAATCTAACCCAGAAAGGCTACTTTTTCTAACTAAAACTCACACTTGCTTAACTTAGCATACAACTACCTCTCCCTTAATGTCTGTAACACCATTCTTAGGTGTTGTTCATATTCCTCTCGAGTTCTGGAATGCACTAAGATATCTTCTATAAACATCATAACAAATTGATTCAATTAAGGCTTGAAGATCCGGTTTATCAAATCCATAAAGGCTACCGAGCATTAGTTAGCCCAAATGCCATTACTACAAAGTCATAACACCTGTATTATGTTTTAAAGGTAGTCTTTGGGATGTCAGTCTCCTTGATTAAGAACTAGTGATATCCTAGTCTCAAATCTATCTTGGAAAATATGCTAGCAACCCATAACTGATCAAAGAGGTCATTGATCCTTGGTAACAGATATTGATTCCTAACTATCACTTTATTCACTTGCCTATAATCGATGCACAATCAGAGTGACCCATCTTTCTTCTTCATAAATAGTACAGGTGCTCCCCAGAGTGATACACTAGGCCTAATGAAGCCTTTATCTAATAGTTCTTACAACTAAACCTTTAACTCCTTGAGCTATGCTGGTGCAATTCGATAGTGTAATAGATACTAGATTTATGCTAGGATATATCTCAATACCAAAGTCTAACTCTAGAAGTGGAGGTAACCTTAATAACTCATCTGAGACACATTAGGGATTTTAGATGCGACTAGTACTCAATCTAGAGTAAGGGTCATGGCACTATTATCTACAACATAAGCTAAAAAAGCTTCACATCCTTGTTGAATAAGTCGCCTGGCTATAATAACTTAATTGATGTTAGATTGGGAGTCTCTTTTACACAAAATTGTCACCTCTTGCCTATCTGTCTACAAACTCAACCTTTTTCTCTCATAATCAATCACTACTTTATGCTGTGACAATTAGTCTATACCTAGTGTGACATCTAACTCATAAAAGGGAAGTTCAATCAAATCTACTGGAAAGGTTTTCTTTTAGATTATTAGAGGACAATATCTATAACTTGTATTCACCTTCACACTCTAGCCAATCGGGTAACTTACTTGAATGTCTAAATTTAAATACTCTGGCTCTAGTCCCCTATCTCATGCTTATGTGGTGCAAATGTAGGAATGTGTCGATCTAGGATAAATTAAAGCTAATACTATTATATCAAATAAAGAGAAAGTACCAGCAATAACTTCTGGCACTTTTTCTTCCTCTTGGGCACATATAGCATACTACCATACTAGAGCTCTCATCTTAGACATCGTCCTTTAACTAGTACTCAGTTGCTCTTATCTCAACTGCCTTGGTAATCTACTAGGTGCTACTACAGTTGATGCTTTAGTCTATGCCACCTCTGATTGTCATTGAGGATAATACCTCTAGAAGTGATCTCTAGCTCTGCACACGAAGCACTCCCCTCTTTTGTATTGCTAGCACAAACCCTAGTGTCTCCTTTGGATATTCTTACATATCAAAGGTACACTTTTGGCTATGGACACTAGAGCACTCGAGGCCTACTGTGGTAGTTAAGGCCTAGGAGGAAGAGCCTAACCAAACCTCTAAAATGGAGACTACCTCTAAGATTGTTGTCCCGACTATCTTTGGGAATATTGACTAGGCTAGAAGTCCCTTTATCTCTTGCTTCCTCCTAGGGTTGAACTGGCCTAACCCATAGTGAAGGGTCTCTTCCTCTGGTATAGCTCTCTCTTTACTTATAGCATATCATCCATGTCATATGTTGCAACTACTAGTTTTGTAATGTCCCTGATCTTTGTGGTAGCAATCTACATCCTCATCACAACATTGAGGTCCTTTTCGAACCTTTTACACTTCTCCTTATCTGTAGGTATAAACTCCATTGCATAACTACACAAAAGAGTGAAGTCCTTCTCATACTCCGATATTGATCTCTACCCCTATCTCAGATTAAAGAACTCCTGCCTCCTCTTGTCCTTGTAGGACTCTAGAATGTGCCTCTTTCAGAACTCTTTTCGAAAGAACTATCATGTGATCTCCTCTATTTCCTTCCTCTTCTTAATTTTATCCCACTAGTGGAAGGGTTCCTCTTGTAGAAGAGAAGTAGAGCACTTCATACAGTCCTCCTATATACATTCCAATTGCTCTAAAATCTTCATAGTTCGCTCTAGCCAATACTCTGCCCTTGCAGCATCATCCTTGCACACACCTAGAAAGTCCACTACTCCTATCATCTTCACCCTCTCTAGGTAAGTTTTCTACAATGTTGGGGGAGATGGTGGAGGTTGTGTGGGGGCTGGAGTTACTGGCAGTGGTACAGGTGCAGTAGTATGTCTCAGCAGCTCTACTATCTATTGTAGCAAGGCTGGAAAGGCCTGAGCCTGAGGCTATGGCTAAGGTGGTGGCTGAAGAGCATCATCACTTGGCTCTGGTGTGGCTGCACTCACCTCTAGGCCATAGATGGTGTTAGGGGCATGACTGGTCACCTCTTCCCCTCACTCTGGCAAGGTCCATTCACTCATCATATAGAACTGTATAGAAAACACTTTATTAGCTTTATGCAGTGTAGATTTAACCTAAAAATAGAACCCTAGACTCTTGCACTTGTGTATGGTACTCTTAGGAACACCAAAACCCACTTTAATACCACTAAATGTAACACCCCCTACCTATTCCCAAAAGAAATAGACAAAAGGTGCCACTTCCCATAGGTCACCCATCCTTGGATTTCCCTTGAGACCATTCATTTAACACTTATGTCATTTTGACCAACATTGACTTTTCATGACCACCTAGTGTTTATTACTGTATATCCTTTTATTATTGCCTATTTTAGTCTGATAAAACTCTAGATTATGTCTGTTATCCACTTTTATGGAAAATTATAATGGCTACTCGAGTGAAAAACCAAAAAATTTTCCTCCAAGAAAAGCACTTCTATAACATTTCCACACCACAACTCATCTTCTGGACCCTTCTGGTCCCCTGAAATATCAACAACATCAAACACATAGCAAAACATAGGGTCTCAAACCCACAGACATCCAGGAAAGATAGGTATCTACAATCATTTAGTTTAACTATCTGAGTTCTATAATATACGTACATTTATTAACTTTACACCTACTATACATGAGTGAGTGACTAATAAAACTACAAAATCATCAAAAAAATATACTAAAGACAATTTAGGGTCTACCACACTAGCACCACTATAGATAGACTGCTACCTTATTTATAGCTTGCACATTAAAATACCAACACACTGAGTATGCATTCAGTGGTGGAATAGACATAATAAAGTATGTCACACATGCAGGCACACATACAAGTCATGTACACATATGCATAGATAGTTCCATCATGGTCATGCAAGATATCAGTCTATATGCCATTTATCCTATTTAATTAATTGAATCCATGCAGTGTTTCAATTAATACTTCAAATTTCTTATATTGCCATCCTGGCTAAGTTTAATATAGTTTAGGCCCATAACAGACAAACGACACTTTAAGACACTAAATAGCAGGATTTATCTTATGCAATGGCTCATATTTTGGACCTTAGTAGCTGCACCTACCTGGGTCGATAGTAGGGATTAGTCCATGGACCTCTAAATACTGGAGTGGTAGATAACAGGGATTAGCCCATAGTTCTCCTAATATCTACAAGTGGGATAACAGGGATCTGCCCTATGGGACCTCCCAATACCTTAAGTCATATCTCCAAAGCATCATAGATGGATACTAGGGATCAACCCAGGTGGACCTCCCAATACCCGAGTGTGCAGGGTTCAAGCTCTAAACCTCGATGGCTGTACCTGCCATCATATCAACCACCAACAGTTGCCTTAGAAGAACAAAACTGCCTAGCTACTACTAACTCCCTATTTGAATGGTCAACCCATCTAGTGAGTGTCTAACTAATGGGCTAAATCACTATTCCCTATCTAATTATGTCATCTATAATTATTTTTTACTATATTTTATGTCAATCATAATATTGGATTACATTTAACATGCCATTTCACACAAGTTCACACTTTTTTCTCTTGTCACAAAGTCACTATTAATTTTGTCATTTTTTGGGTAAGTTACTATTCATTAGGTCATTTTCCAATATTGTGCCTTTCATAGCACTAGACATGCCAATCCAGAATTCATCATCCTTGCATTATTTCTTTACATAACCTTTCATGAGACATATCTTATACTCATGCCACCAAATTTTACACATATAGTCATCATATTACTAGTCATCTTTTATGTACAAATTACATACTCATTTAGGCTATTATTTGCCAAGTTTATATACCATACATCTTTATATTGTTATTCATTTTCCAAGCATAATTCATATACATCATTTGCATGCCATTGCCATACCTAACATGCCATATATATAACCACACAAGCCATGCCACTTTATGTAGACCATCTGGCCATAAACTATGCACACACATACATTTAGTTTCTTTTCCCTAAAATCAAGCATACCATGTTACTTTTACACCATTAACATACTCATGTTATTAATTTACATCAAAGTCATGCCTAACATCAAAATTTAGCATTTCCATACACATGAACATAAACTTTTCATGCCAAAACCCATGAAACACATAAATTAAATCTATACAACATACCTAGGGTGTGAAAACACCCTTTTCTCCACTATTTTGATGCCTAGAATGAGGTTCTCCTTCCACACTTTCCTTTTGCCCTAAACATAGACAATTTCCACTTAAAAAATCCTAAAAAATTCTATATAACTCCAAATGAAAATCTAAAACCATGGAATCTCTTAAAACACCTTAAACTACCTAAAACAAAAATGAAAAAAATAAAATAAAAATGCATATGCTAAGACTTGTCACTATTCACCAAGGTTGAATATCTCTCTCTACCTACCAAATTCTTTAATTTTCTCACTTGAATTAGATTCTATGGATTTTGGAGGGTCTAATTCATATAATTTTTGTGATTTTTGGTGATGGGAAGAGAGAGAAAGAAAAGAAAAAAGAGTGAAGG
>CANXYI011360194.1:0-14858 GCA_948208565.1 Hura crepitans | reverse complement strand
CATAATAATAATAATAATAATAATAATAATAATAATAATAATAATAATAATAATAATAATAATGATCTAAAAGAAATTAAGGTGGGATTAATTATGGAACTAAGATAGGGTGAAATTGTTATGTCCCCAAGAGAGAGAGACTATACATTAAACAAACAAAGTGATGTATATGCATAAAAAGAATTATATGAATACAATAAAGGTACTTTAATTAAATAAAGGAAGAATACTAGAAATATGTATATATACATATTAAAATCATAGTGAGAGAATATTAAACACTCGATGCTATCCTGTAAGACAGTAAAAGATAACGATGAGGATTCTTATGAGTAAAATGAATATAATACTGAGGTCAAGACACATGATAAATACACAGAAATATACAATAATTCTGATGAGCATACCATGATAATGAAAAGTATATTATAATTATGAACATAAGGATGAGATTATCATAACAAAGAATATATGTTTGAATTGATACGAAAAATCACTACTAGGAGATATGTAATGAAAAAGAGAAAAGAAATGAGACCACGAGATAAAAGGTATGCAGGCAATGACATATGAACTCATTAATATTTAAACCTGGTTGACATGAGATAAATGACTAATGAAAGGTGGTAACTAAATAAAATTGGAGTTAAGGCCCATATTAGTTAGACACCTACTGGATAGGTTGATTGGTCAACTAGAGAGTTAACAGTTGCTAGGGTTTTGATCTATGAAGATCATTGCCTTATTTTATGGCAGGTGCAACCGCCGAGGTTCTGATGAGAGCCTTGTGCACTTTTGGATATTAGGAGGTCTACTAGGGCTGATCCTTGCTATCCGCTTTATTTGGATATTGGGAGGCCTTTCGAGGCTGATCCCTACTACGTCCTTCAGGGCTGATCACTACTATCCCATTTCTTTGGGGCATTGGGAGGTCCTTCTAAGCTGATCCTTGCTATCTCATTTGTTGGGAGGTCCATCTAGGTTGATCCTTGCCATTTAGTATTGGGAGGTTTTACGAGACTGATCCTTACTATCAGATAGATGGCGTGTATGTACGCTAAAGTCTATAATGTGGGCCATTATACGAGATAGATCCCGATATCTAGTGTTGAGCATATGTCTTCCAAATATGGGCTAAATAAAAAAGAATGATGAGTTTAAAAATGATTTATATACTAATAAAGATATTATAATATTGGGATCTAGGAAAAGGGAAATAAAGGAAAGGAAAGGAAATTAATTGGAGGAAGAGATGAATTGAAATAACAAATAAAAGGAATTAATCATAGAATAACAAACATCATTATTAATGCATAAATACTTTTCATCATAAATGTTATACATATGAAGAAAGAACATATGTCCTAAGTTTATTAGGAAATGTATAATTATGAATGAACTTATTATCACCAGAATGTATTAAGGAAAGATATGAGCATATTCTTAAAGATACTGTAAAGAATGACATAAAGAAATATGTTAAACTGTTGTCAGACACTTAATAATGAACAGGCATAAGAGGCAAAACACCTAATCATTACTCAATAGAAAGGTTAGTTGGGATGATACAACAAAGTTATAAATAGAAAAAATACGAAAATGTTATAAGTAACAAAAGATAATGGAATAAGGATGTAATTAGAGCATGTTTATACTAATGATTATTTACAAGAATTTAAAGATTTAATTTCCTTAGTATTAGAATACACCACTGAGTAATTATGCTCAGTGCATTGGCTTTCTTATTAATACGTAAGTTACCAATTAAGGTAAGTAAAGTGGCAAATCGAGTCCCAGCAAAAGCTGAAGCAGACTATTTAAAGCCATAGGTAAGATGAGTCTATCACGAGCATTGTTTGCATATTGAATGTGTAGTGATTGTTAATTTTTTTGAGATTTTATATGCATGACTGTGTAGTAAGGCTATCAAATATATATTACAAAAAAATAGATAGACATGAGCCTTTATTGTGCTAGGTTTAGTTGGGGCTAGAATTGACAAGTATACTAGTTGATTATTAAATATAGTAATATTTCTTATTGAGTTAAATGAGTTACAGTGAGAGTAAGACTTAGATGGATGACCTTCTAGGAAGTAGCATCTTTTACTCGGACCATATAATGGATCGGATAAGAGGTTTTACACACACATAAAAGGAGTTTGAGGAAGATTTAATGGGATTGAATGTTTTACTGATACGAGGGTTTTTGGAAAATTTGGATTTTTGGACTTGGGCTCTATTGAGTCCAAATTTTAATTATTCTTGCATATGATTTTTATGGGCTTTTAAAAGGTTTAAAACTCTTTAAATTAGTGTAATTATTAATCCAAATGGGGCTTAGGAGTGCCACATAGGATTAATAAAAGTGGAGACAAAGCAGATTGTATATAAGCTTATTAAAAAGCTTATACGCATAGGATAGAAAAAGGGCCAAATTGATAGGTCCATTTTGGTCCCACTTAAGGCAAGTTTTAATTGTTCAAATTTGACCTAAATAGGGTTTGTTTATGATATAAATAAACCTTATTGCATCAGCTACCAGGGACATATTTTCTGTAACAAAAATTGTCGTATAGAACAATTGAAAACTCATAAATTTTCTTCTTCTTCCTTCATCCGCTTGAAAATTTTATTAGCACCTAGATTTTCAAGTTGTTCTCTTTTAAGAACTTCTTGTGTGGATTACCTTGGAGGTGTTCCCAACTAAGAATCACTCTGGTTTGCAACAACCTGGTGAGAAAAGCAAAAGAAAAGGAAAGCTGTATGTTGGAATTGCGTAGAGAATTTACGGTAAATTCTTATTCTATGATTTCATCTACTATAAAATTTTTGTTTTGCAATTTTTCAATATTCTAACCTTTGCTGGGGTTCCATAGATGTTTTATTTCCATTACGCATGAGCCTATGAAAACCAACAAGGTTTATATCTTGTCCTTATTGATTTTCATGCCCCTTTAATGGATAATTAATCAAATTAATTATGTAATTTAATTATTTATTCTCATTAAAATATTAAATCACATCTCTCTATTTTATAGAGTTCTAATCATATTAGAATCCTAAAGCAATCAAATTACATTAAGCATGAACATGTAGAATCCGATTCTACTGTAAAAGGATTTACACATAATTCATGTCCAATTATTCTAATCTATTTTGATAACCTTTATCTATATTAGATCAGAATAAAATATAATCCTTATAATCAATATAAAATCCTAATCTCATTAGAAAAATAAAGCAATTTAGGATTAAAGTCAAAATTTTATAAGAAATCACATTTTCCATGTAAAATTCACTATTCATATTAATATCATCCCATGTTTGAAATTTGACCAAATTAATCAACCCTTGATTTAATTTAATTAATTTGAAGATGATATTTAACATATATTTCTAGAAAATAAAAATCTAATCACATTGAATTTTAATTTAATTAAAAATCTTTAAATGGTATATCACTAAGAATCGAATTCAAAGTGAACCATAAAAACTATTTGCAACTTGAACTATGAAATTGACCAAAAATGATTTCAGATCGGTTCCAGAAACCATTGACACATTTTTAGATTAGTAATAATCAATTTTATCAAATTACATTTTCAATTTTAATCATTCAACTCAGAACAAATTAAACAAACAAAATTGACTATTACACAATACAAAATTGTAACAATCTTAACGGTTAAGCAAGTTTATAAATATCATTCATGTGCAAATGATTTTTTTCCATTAAATAACCTTTATTTAACATCACTTATTTATGAAAATATCAATTCTAGAATTATGGGAAATTAATTGAAATAATGAACACAAAACTTGTGAACCAATCGATTTTACACTGCTTAAAACTCGATTGGTTTATTTTAATTATTTTCCAATTTATTCAATTTAATTTTCATATACATATGTCTAGAATTAAAATTATATTAGATCAAATCATATAATTTAGCATGAAAATTAAAAATTGCCCTTCCTCCTATGCGCATAGGAGGATTTTTTTTCCTTAAATCAATTGTCTATTTAATACATAAATCAAGATTTTTTTTATTTTAATTAATGTTAGATCATTGTTAATCACATTAAAAAATTTATTCAAATAACATAATTAAAATCACTAGCCATCACTGAACTGAAAAATCATAAAATCCAAATTTTGTGCTTAATCAATCGTAATCCGCAATTCTTAAAATTTTGAACCTTTCGAGAACCTACGCGCAATGGAATATAAAAATTTTTGAGAAAACCAAATGTTAATTATAGATTCAAAAGATTCAAAATTCATTAACAATTGATAAAATTAGCAATGTTTAGATATTTACTGTTATTAATGAAAACTGTGATTCATTTTCAACTGCTCTTCTCAACGAGTTATCGCAAACCACAATGATTTTCATCGAAAACACCTCTAAGGTATCCACACAAGAAGTAGAGCAATGAGGCAATGTGAATTGCTAAGGGTTAGTAAGTGGTTCATGCGAATGAAACAAAAAGAAAATGAATGGTGTGTAGAACTTGTTTAATGTGTGAATGTCTATAGAATGATGGGATTTGGTGGATGATCATTAAAGGTCCTTTTATATTATTTTAAAATCCTTCAGGTTAGAGTTTAACTCTTAAAATCTAACTTAAATTCAGGCCACACAATGGGCCCTTTATAGTCCTATGTGTATAAGCATGTAGGTGGGCTTATGTGCATTCTGCACTTAGTCGGTTTAGGCTGACCCTTTATGGCTCAACTAGGCCCTAAATTTGATAAGCTAATGGTCTAATTTAAGGCCTTTTTAACTCTTAATAGGCCCATTAAAACCAGAACTACATAATACCACCATTTGTGCTCAACAAGGCTTAGTTTCTAAAAACCCTAATTCTATACTTCTACGTACTAATTGGGTTCTAAGCTTAATTGTACATTCTTCCTTTCTAATTCATCTTTTAATGATATCTTATATCATTAAACCATTCAAAACTCTTTTACATTTCCTCATACTCCTTTTGTGTGTAACCTTATGAGTTTCTGAGATATGTTGGCGATACACAGTGAATTAGACTTTTAGTCAAATTGGGACTCTTATGGTTCAATCTAATTAAGCTCACAATTAATTCCTAATTAATAATTCACTTGCGTACAAGTCTTAAGAGGTATCTAGCCATACATCTAGACTACCTAAGTGTCAAAAAGTCAAGTGGTTTAACTTAACCCTTCCGTATCCAGTTACTGTGTAATTCGTCTTTTCACCATACTTCATCTATTTAGGTTTGATTATGGACTTTTGTCAAATTAATGCTTAATCAGGTATATCTAATTAATCCATAAACGTGTTAGTTTTAATATTTGTATCTTTATTCCCAAAATACCTTTATGAATCTCATTCACACTTGTATTTCACTTTGACCAAATATTTTCAGAATAAAGATATTTGAATGGTGAGATAAACTAAACTCCTTATTATAATGTTGGGTGGTGAATCCTTTATTAATCACTCAACTACCTTTAAGTATCATGAGCTATACCCAATCACTTAACTATGTATATATTATGTTGATGTAAAAGCACTAGAGTCAAAGTATAGCTCTCGATACTCAAGATAACCTTAGTGTAGATACTTGCACAACTAATATGATTAGATAGTTTCATTGACATAGATAATGTATCCATGTGAACATCGCATATTTAGACCTCTAGTAGACTTGTTTCTTAAACAAACATCCACATATTAGCTCTAAGCATAACCATGGTGACAGCCTGTGAGAACTGCTGTTTGACTAAGTCAAATAGCATAATATGTGTTAGTTTATCTGCATTAACAATGTCCCTTCTTGTTAATACTATGACTAAGGATAGTTTTGGTATTTCACGTTTACATGCAATAAGAATTTCACATCATAAACTCTTCATGATTTTCTTTGCACTATAAAAGAATATTGAAAACTTTATTGCATAGTTTAAAATCAAATATCAAACAAATGAATTAACATAAGCATTTATGTATTAAATAATGCCTTTATAATAAATGAATGTTTAAATGTACACAAAAATATCCCTATTACACATGTGCTTTAAGTTATGCAACTAATAAAATCATCATCATAGATAACCATTGGTTAGCTTCTATTATTTATCTCTCTTTATTTATATGGTTTTTTTTTCATATTTCATTTTTATTTGGCAATGAAGAACATTCTGCTAATGAGGACAAATAATAAAGATTCATCTATCTTTGTATCTCTGGATGCTAGAATTACAGGATTTATTTTGATAAAAGATAGAATTTATTTTTTTGTTGATTTTAAGATTTTGAAGTCTTTTTATTACAATTAAAGTTTGCAGTGAATTTCTCTTGTAATTAAGTTTAAATAATTTATTCATCCTAATTTCATAAAGAGAACACTAATATTTTTAGCCAATATAGAAAAAATAGAATAAAAGAGATACATCTATGTAACACTCCCTATCCAAATATGACCTGAGTATATATAGGTGTGCTACGTCATAAACTATATCCTAAACTTCTAACATGACAACCTGATGTCAAAAAAATATTTAGATAGTGTCTCCTCATAAATCAAGCTATCCCGGTGTTTTGTGAACCTGTAAAACATAATTTCTAGCATACATACACAAGTCACATTCAAGTTTCAACAACTAACAACAATCCCAGAGCTATATAATAACATAAGGACACACTAAATCATCTTTTTTTTATTGAATATTTTATTAGGGTTTAAGCTTATCCTTGTCTAAATCAATTAAACATGCATAATTACAGGCATCTCACGTAAGGTAAAGTCCTTATTATTTGTAAAGAGAGCTTTACAAGACAAAATCACAATCGTATATCCTTTAAGAGATTTTGCACCTAATAAACTTGTCTACTACATAACTTCTTTACAACTATGTATATGCCATTAACAAGTACATTTACATGGATGACTATATACACTTGAAAGTAACATATACAACAAAAGGGACTTTGTCGTAATGCTTGAGCTTTAGTGACTCTGCCTAAAATTTGTAAATTTTCTTAATTAGCTCTAATGTCATCTCTATCTTGTGGGAGGTAAAAACCTTCGCACTAAGTAATAAGCTTAGTGGTATTCCAATATTTCCAAATTTCATATCCATATCATAAGAAAATACATCTAAAAATAGTAAACATAATTAAAAAAGGAAGTTATAGATCTTAAACCATATTTGAAATATAATATGAAAGAAGAATTACTGACTCACACCACTTATATCCACATACTAATCATAGTATGCAAGGCATGCAACATCTATGATTTACAACACAATTTCTTCCAATTAATTCCAACTTTAGCTAAACCTCATATCCAAATGGCATATGTTAGTTCATTTCTCAAAGCAATTTCCATAGCCTCATATGACAATTCTCATATGCATATAATAGGTTAAATGAGCAAATTGAGGATTGATATCTATATCATAACTTTTCATTAATAGTTATTTATAATTTAGCATGGAGATTATCATAAAGAATAAACTTATCTTATTAGGTTATATAGGTATTTCTTCAACCATATGAGAGTTACCACTTAAAATTTTATAATTTGTGATGTTTTTATCATTATTAGACTTACAAGTTTATTTGGAAAAGAGAGCCATGTAAAAAAGATTAAAAAAAACTTAATAAATAACTCACATGTCTATTATACATGTTACAAATCTTAGCTTAAAAGAAACATTACTTAATATTGTATTTACATTTGATTACAAGCTATGTAATGCAAAATATGCAGGATATACTATTTGTAGCATATTTCTTCTTAAATGTCTAAGCACTTAGTCATTCTTATGTGTTAAAGACCTAGCATGATCGTCTAATGTATGTTGCAATTTCTGCAATAAAAATGACTATTAGTCAGAATAATTTTTCAGTTGGTGATTTTTCTTTTCCAAACTTATGTCATTCTCTGTTGCAAGAGTCATAAAATTTTATTTTCTCTTTCTAATTATCAACCTATTAGCCCATTAGATTTGGTCTATTATGATTTATGGGGACCCAATAATATTTATTCTATTGACAGCTCTTTTTATTATATACTTTTCTTTATCATTTTAACTAATATTGTTGGATTTAATTTATTATGTATAAATTTAAAGTGCTTAATACCTTTATCAAATTTCATTTTATTGTTGAGAAGTATTTTAGGTGTTGTACTAAAACATTTCAAACTAAATGGAGCGAGGAATTTCAGTCATTGCAAACTTATTTATTTTAAAATGGCATCTCACAAGGAAGTTTTTATCCTCATACTTTAGAATAGAATGGTTATGCTAAGAAAAAACACCGCCATATTATTAAAACTAGTAGAGCACTTCCATGCTAAAATTCCTTTGCAATATTTGACCTTTGCTTTTATTGCAGTAGTTTATGTTATCAACTACCTTTCAAAGTTTGATTGTAAACTAATAATATGTATCAAGTTTTATTCAATAAAAAAACCCAACTATTCTATTATAAGAATTTTTGGATGTCTTTATTACCCATGGCTTAAACCATACACTAGGTCTAAACTTTTGCCCCATTCTTGCAACACCGTAAGCAAATCTCACATCGATAAAACATGGGAGAGATCTTGGATATAGAAAATATTCCTAATTCTTACATAAAAAATTGTAGGAGGATAGAGGTTTATAAGCTTAGGACCTAATTACTAGTAATAAATTGAGGTTAACCATTTTAGGCCCTATGGTTGGATCATTTGCCAGTTATTTGAGACAGTTAAGTCTAGACCATTACAATTGGTATCATAGCCACTCAACATGTAACCTTGATCAATAGTAGGGCAAACCTTAGTGATGATGTTGAGTCCCATATGGGGTAAATTGTAACACTCTAGGCAAATTCCACATTAGGAAAACACGGGAGAGATCTTAGGTAGAAAATGTTCATAAATCCCACATCAAAAAAATGTGGAAAGATAGAGGTTTATAAGGCTAAGACCCAACTATTAGTAATAACTTGGCTTAACCACTCTAGATTATGTGGTTGGCCATTTGCAAGTTATTTGGGATAGTTGGGTCTGGGCCATTATATTTCTGCTACTTGTGTCTTCCTTAGTTATACTAAAATTAATATGGGTTATTGATGTTTAGATCTACTTACTGGTAAGATTTATGTCTTATGACATATTTTTAATGAATGGGTTTTTCCATTTAAAGATTACGGTGGTGTTGTATCTAATCAACAACCTACTTCTTCAACTATTACCATACCAATAATACTTTTACCAATCATGTCATTTATTTTTTCCCCTAAAACATAACTTATAGAACCAAACAAAAACCCAAAACATTACTTAGACGAGAACCCATAACAAACACTAAAATAGACATAGGTTTACCTCTTATGGTTGATATGCAACAATATGGTTTTTCACTGCCAGTTCAATCTCCTCTAGAAAAGGCAACTCCATCTTCTACAAAACAGGCTACTCCACACTCTATAAAATAAGTTATTCTATTAACTAGAACACATTCTATGACTATGAGATCTCAAACTAGCAAGTTAAATCAAAAGGTTATGTTCTCTTCTGCAAAATTACTAGCTGATTTGACTAATTATAGTGAAGCTACTCATTGAGCACATTAGAGAGAGGCTATGGCATATGAACATAATGCCCTATTAAAAATGGCATTTGGGTTTTAAATCTTGCCTCACCTAGTTTGAAATTGGTAGGTTGTAAATGGTTATTTATATCAAAAACTAAATTTGATGGTTCTATTGAATGTTACAATGCTTACTTGGTGGCCAAGGATTTTCATCAACCGCTAGGTGTGGACTATTCTGATACTTTTAGTCTAGTGGCTAAGCATACAACTATTAATTCTTTCTCTAGCAATCTTTTTGAATTAGAAATGTATTTAATTGGATGTTTATAATGCCTTTTTTCATGGTAATTTAGATGAGATGGTTTTTATGATTCAACCACCTGGTTTTGTTGATCATCTTCAACTAGATTTTGTATGCTCTCTTAAAAAGACCATTTAAGGACTCAAACAAGAATTGAGGATATGGAATAAGTGCTTAATTTAAAATAACTTGACTAGATATGGTTTTACTTATTCTAAAATGGATACTTCTTTATTCTATATGCATTCCTATTCTATTCATCTGTTCTATTTAGTCTATTTTCATGGTTTGATTGTAAGAGGTAATAATTCTAAAGTAATAGATTAGTTAGTTAACTTTCTTCAAAAATCTTTTATCTTATGCCAACTTGATCTTTTAAATTATTTTATTGGGATAGAAGTGTTATGTAATGCTAATAATCTTTATCTAATAGAGCAGAAGTACATTAATCAATTATTTCTGCATGCTCAAATAGCTTCTTATTCTGCAATCAACACTCTAGCTTGCCTAACAAAAAAGTTGGCACTTAAAATAGGTGGAGCTTTCAAATATCCTACTTCATACTATAGTTTGGTTGGTGTCTTACAATATTTGGCTTTCACTCAACTAGATATTACCTTTGCCATTAACAATATGTCTCATTTTATGCATGCATCTACAAATGTGAACTAGTTTACCATCAAATGCATCTTACGCTATCTTAAACAAACAAGTTCTCATGATCTCCAACTTTGTAAGTCATCTATTTTTAATCTACAAGAGTTTTTTTTATGAAGATTTGGGTAGTTGCTTAGATAATCGAAAGTTTACCTTTGACTATGTTATTTTTTTGGCCAAAATTTGATCTCATGGTCCTTTAAGAAGCAATGAACAGTTCCTTGATCTTTTAAAGAAGTAAAATAATGTGCTTTAGCCAAGGTAGCATCAAAAGTCACTTAGTTATAATTTTTGATGCATTAAATTAGGTTTCCTTTCAAGTCCTCTCCTATTTTATGGTGTGATAATGTTAGTGCAACATATATGTCTATGTATCCAATTTTCATTCCTGAACAAGGCATTTAGAAATTGATTTCCATTTTGTTTGTAATAAATTTGCTTCTAAACAACTCTTTGTTTTTTGTGTTGGCACTATAGTTCAAATTGCATATGTTTTAACCAAGCTTTTATTTAGAACGCGTTTCACTTTTCCACATGACAAGTTGTTTGTTGGAATACTCCTAATACAACTTTAAGGGGATGATAGAAGATAGACGATTATGTTACAATTGTTTAATTTGCTAGTTGTTTTGAATACAATTGTCTGATCATTACCTATTCTATTACACATTAAATCTCGATTTGAATGTGTTTTGATTATCATTTCAACTTGTAATCATGTTGTTATAATATGATTTTTACTTATTGTAACTTTTTTCTTATTATACTTATAATCTAAAGTGTCTATATATCTAATTCATTAATACAAGAGATATGGAAGATTTCAATTCTTTACCAGCTCTATCAAGATTTGGAAGTACACTTTAGGTAGATAAATCATCTTCTTTTATTTTCTTTTTCCCCTTCAAAAAATCTCAAACCATTTAATTTACCAAATCATTTTCTGGTGGTAACAAGTGATATTAAACTTCAATCATATGTACCGACAATTAATCTATGACTTACTGGCATTGGTTTGGTAATCAAGGTTATAAGCTGTATATTTCAAATTATTGCCGCAAATTTTTTACTTAAATAAATTTAGTGAGAAATGCTATTCCCTAAAATATTTTACATGAACAGAGGGGATACTGAGGTAATTAAGAAGCTTATTAAAATTGATGAAGGGAACAAGAAGGTAACTATTATTGGCTCGAAAGGTAATCGATTGAAGTATTACAAAGTCACTATGCCTACTTATGTTCTCGCAACTAAGGACCAGAGATGTTTGGCAACATGTAATGTATTATTGAATATGAGAAACTGAACGAGAACATCCCGTACTCCAAATAAATATATGAATTATGCTTAATATTATTGAAGACATCCACCCCGGCGTTGCCCGGACAAAACAGACAGCATCTTGATGTGTGTTCATAATGGAAGGTGTGTAATAAATTAAATAATTGGGCCACAATCTTAGATAATATAGCCTGAATTGATTTATAAATTTTTCGCTGGACGTAATTAATTATAGTGTCATTTAATAAAAATAAATTTTTATAATGCACAGATCGATCGTTGGTTTAACTTATAAAAAATTTATGAAAAAGTATTTTGGCGTTTAAAATATGTAATAAAGTGAGAAGCCATGGCTGATATAATTCCTTATTTAGCTTGAAATATCATCTCATATCAATATTATGCAAGTGATTGTTTCCCTTTATTCTACGACGGTACAATTTAATCTGTACATTTCAACGGGCTGGACTTGAGTGAGATGCTAAACGCGATGATTTAACGGTTGAGGAGAAAAGGATCCTTATTAATTTGATATAAATCAATCATATATAACTCCTTATGTTAAATGGAAAATATTTTCCTAATGCTAGAAAAATTATGTGGGACCAGAAAAAAATTAATTGCAGTAATAGAAAATTGAAATATTAATCATATATGATACGCGATTTGTTTTCTGAAGAAAAGAAAATAATTTTCTTCGATTTGTTCTTAATGCGGATGCCCCACAATCTAGTTTCTCTGCAAACTAAATGCTTATTACAATTAAAGACATATCTAGCTGTCTATATACTTTAAGTTTTGTCCGCTAAAAAATATTTCAATAGTAAAAAAATAATTTCAATATATTAATAAATTTCGATTTTAAATTTTCAATTATTTTTTTCTCTATAAAATAAAATACTTAAATTTTGGCCAAATAGACTGCACATTTAAATTTATGGCAAAAGAAGTTTTTTATTTTTTGTTTAATATTTTTGAAAAAATGATTTTTAAAGGTGAGAATAATAAAAAAAAAAGTGGGAAGAGAAAAAATAAGAAAATGGAAAAAAAAGAGAGAAAATAGAAAAAAAGAAAAAAATAAGAGAGAAATTTGTAAGACCACTTTTTATCATTTTTTTTAAAGTGATTTTGTTTTGAAAGATAATTCATTGTAAATACAAAATAAAAAAATAAATTATTTTAAATAAATATATTTTATTTATTTTTAAATAAAAAATAAGAAATTAAAACAATAAGAAGCAGCCCTTAATAATGTTATGGCTATTTCAATTTTTTGATAATTGATATCATATATAAATCATATAAAAAAATCCATTAATATCTTTCTAAATCTTCAAGATAAGGACTGGAAAGTAGCGTGATGATTATTTATTAATTTGATGGTGTCATGAGAGAGTTAATTTATTATGTTCTATATACCAAATAAAAAATTCTTTTAAAATCTAAGTATTTTTTAGATTATTATACTCACTCAATGTATCCTCAAATAACTGATAAATAATAATATAAAAATTATAATAAAAAAATAATTGAATTTTTAAAAATTTTTCCTAGAAAATTATTGTCATCGATTTTTTTAAATTTTTTTTATAAATAATAATGTAATTATTAATATAGTTGATTAATTTAAGAACACCACTTTACCCAATAACTAAAAATGGATGTATCAATTATATATTTGTTATCTTTTTAATTTTATATTATTATATATACATTTGACATTTTTATTTTTTAGTCATATGTGATATGATACTTTTATATCATGTCAATACTTATATCATCATTTATAAAAAAAAATTAATTATAATAATTGTTTTAAAAAAAATTAAAATTTAAATATTTTTTATTTTTACTTACTCATATAAATCAAGTAATCATTAATATAATTAACTAATTAACTCGCATTCTTCTTTAAAAGGAACAAGCATCAGAGCACTTTTCTTCATCCTCAATTTGTTCTATTGCGTCTTCTTTGTTTATAAAATATAAGAAAAAAGAAATATGGCTTTAGCTGGTAAGCTTGAGACAGATGTGCAGATAAAGTCATCTGCAGATAAATTCTTCAAAATCTTCAGCAGCCAAGCCCACCACATCCCCAACATCAGCTCTGATAAGATCCATGCAATTGAGGTGCATCAAGGAGACTGGGAAACTCCTGGCTCAATCAAGAAATGGAATTATACACTTGGTAATTATAACTAAACTACTTCTATTCTTATTTTTCACTTTTTCAAATTTTTAGAATTTAATTATATTTTCTAAAGAAATGAGTGTTAATTTAGTTCATCATATTTCGATGCATTTACATATATGTACTATTAAATTAATATATATTTATTATATATTTGATTTAATAATTTATATTTACGCATATATTAAAATATAGTACACCATATTAAAATTTAAAAATTCGCGGCTCAGATTTATTTAATTTTTATATAATAAATAGATGGAAAAGCAATGAGCTTGAAGGAAACAGTGGATGTAGACGAAGAGAACAAGAGGGTGATATTCAATATTTTGGAAGGAGATATAATGAGTCATTACAAGAGTGTCAAGACAACTGTTCATGCAGTTGATAAGGCAGAGGATGGTGCCCTTGTTAAATGGACAATTGAATATGAGAAGTTGACTGAAAGTGCGCCATCTCCAGACAGTTACATTAATTTGGCTGTCAGTATCACCGCAGATATTGAAGATCATCTTCTCAAGGCATGATATCAACTTTATTTCGTGTCTTAATCTAAATACGTGTGATATTTAAGCTTGTGCAAATGTTTTTTTTTAAAAAAAAAACTAGTGGGAATATATTAACAATAATTGACCGTTTGTTGTTTGTATAATTTTGTATTTTTCTTTTTTCCACTCATGGGCTGGAAAGCGTTTTTTATAATAAATATTGTGATGTTTGTTTTTCCTGGGGCTTGTACTTTTAATTTTTTATTATCAATTAAATTATATGTCCATTTCTTCTTTTTAATAAATTCAAATAGTGAGTTTTGGTATTATATTAAACCTGATATATATATATATATATATA
>CANXYI011360184.1:0-11800 GCA_948208565.1 Hura crepitans | reverse complement strand
TTTATGGATCTCATGTTTTTTTGACCATATCTCGATCAATTCATGGTGGTTTTCATAGATGATATCTTGGTTTATTCTAGGAGTAGAGAAAAGCATGACAACACCTAAGGACTATTCTCTAATTCTAGAAGATGAGAAGCCCTATGCCAAGCTTAGCAAGTGTGAATTTTAGTTGAGTGAAGTGCCTTTTCTAGGACACATAGCATTGGTTGAGGGATAAGAGTTGATCTGAGTAAGATTGCAATAGTGATAGAGTGAAAACCACTTAGAAACACCATAAAGATCAGGAGTTTCCCAAGTTTAGCTGGATATTATAGGCATTTTGTCAAGGGATTTTCAATTATTGCTGGACCCATGCACGTCTATTGAGAAAGAATGTTAAGTTCACATGAGATGATAAGTGCCAAGCAAGCTTTGACAAGTTTAAGAGTATGCTAATTGAAGCTCCAATTCTTGTACAACCAATATTTGGAAAGGATTTCACAATTTATAGTGATGCATCTCATTATGGCCTTAGCTATGTACTTATGCAAGAGGGTAAGGTTGTGGCATATGCATCTAGGTAGCTTAAGCCTCATGAAAAGAACTATTTGGTGCATGATTTGGAGTTGGCAACTATAGTGTTTGCACTAAAGATATGGAAACACTATCTTTATAGAGAGAAGTGTAATGTGTACATGAATCACAAGAGTCTAAAGTATTTTCCTACACAGAAATAGTTAAATTTTGAGACAAAGATGCCAGATGGAATTGATTAAGGATTATGATTACCTGATTGATTATCATCAAAGAAAAGCTAATATGGTGGCTGATGCTCTTAATAGGAAGTTTATATCAACTATGAGGGCCATGAATGTTAAATCAAAGTTTTTTGATGATAATATACTTTTAGCTGAGTTGCAAGTGAAGTTGTAATACCCGTGAGTCTAAGTTTGATGAATTATACCTCCGTGGCATGAATCGTATTCCCAGTGGGTCGGGGTACCTTTATAAACCTAGAAAAGGGGTGTATTGGTCATAAAACTTTGACGGACCAAAAAATGGATAAAATGAAAGAATTTAAAATTTTAGCAGAACAAATAAATCATTTTAGGTCAAGAACTAATGAATAGTGGCATAAAACGAGGTTACACCGGGGCAGCCCCAAGATGTGCCTGAACAAACCCAAAAATACCATACTTTGAACCTTAAAAATTCCAATCTACAAGATGGTGAATGAATTTTAATTTTCTGAGGTCATTTGATATTTATTTTGAATATTTAATTCTAGTGAGTGAATTGTGACCCAAAGTTGACGATGGAATTTTGACTTGAAATTTTATGAGGGCCCTAATGGCAGTAATCGAGGATTTTTAAAACTAAAATGAGTATTTTTAGAGCCCTAGAGAAATTTTTGTGAATTTTTAAAGTTTAAAAGAAAATCAAGACAAATCGGACCGTTGCATCACTATATGTCACAATCTGAGCCATCCACCCACCTATATAAAAGGGCCAACACATGTGAGAGTGTCACATGTGTAAGCCAACATCTTCTCCCCTAAAAAGACCCCAAAATTTTGATGCCATTTTAGCCTTCTCTCTCCTCCCTTTTTCTTCATTTTTTCTCTCTTCCCACTACCAAATTTCACCCTCCATATAGGGTTCTTAACCTCTACAGCCTCCTGAAGCTAATTCCTCTAACAAAAATCAGATAAAGAGGTTAGAAAAGGAGAAATTAAAACTTGGTGAATAGTGACAAATTAGAGTGTAAGTGTTTTTAATTTAATTTTTATTTTTGTTTTAAGTAGCTTAAGGTGTTCTAAGAACTTCTATGGTTTTAGATTTTAATTTGGAGTTATGTAGAATTTTTTGGAATTTTTCTAAGGTAAAATTCTTTGTGTTTAGGTCAAAGAGAAGGTGTTAAAAGAGAACACCATCAAAGGCATTTAGGTGGTGGAGAAAAGGGTGTTTTCACACCCTAGGTATGTGGAATTGACCCAATCTATGTGTGTCATATGATTATACATGAATGTGTGTGTGTATACATGTGTATAGAAATGCCATTTCTTAGTGTTAAGCATGTAATTGATGTGAATGAATGGTGTAATTGTGTTAAGGATGTAAAAATAACATGGTATGCATGATTTGAGGAAAAGGAAACTAAGTGTAGGTGTATGTCTTGTGTATGGCCAAAACATGTATATATGTGTGCATGGTATGTGTGTTCATCTGTATGACATGTTAGGTATGGCATTGACATGCAAATAAGGTGAACAAATTGTGCTAGGAATGTGAATAATAATAACAGGATGTATGGAATGTTAGCTTGGAAATAGTGACCTAAATGAATGTGTAATGTGGACATAAATAATAACCTGTAAAAAGGTGATCATATGTGTGCAATTTGTTGGCATGAGAATGAGAAATGGTCCAATGATGATTATAAGAGGAAATAGATGCATAATGATGGATTTTAGTTTGGTATGCTTAGTGCTATAGAAGGCACCATGTTAGAAAATGACCAAATGAATAGTGACTTACGCAAAAGTGACCAAATGAATAGTAACTTTTACGACAAATGACCAAAAATGGGAATTTGTGTGTAATTGCATGTAAAGTGAAAATAAATGTTGCTAATGGCATGAAGTAAGGTGAAAAGTGATTAGCAAAGATATAAGTAAATAATGAATAGTGTATTGGCCCATCAGTTAGACACCCACTGGATAAGTTGACCGGTCAACTAGAGAATTAGCAACTGGTAGGCAGATTGGTCCTTCTAATGCCATTGTTGTTAGTTGCGATGGTAGGTGTAGCCACCGAGGTTCTGAGACTGAACCCTGCACACTCAGGTATTAAGAGGTCCACTTGGGCTGATCCCTACTACCTATTGGCTTTTTATGGATATTGGGAGGTCCTATAGGGCTGATCCCTGCTATCTACTTTTGTTACATCGGATACATTGACTCACGATATTAGTAGGTCCCACGGGATTGATCCTTGCTATCCCACTTATAGATATTAGGAGGTCTACAAACTTATCCTTGCTATTTTCCAATCTGGTATTGGGAGGTCTAGAGACTGATATCTACTATTAGACTAGGTAGGTGCAGCTATCGACACCTAAAATATGGGCCACTACATAGGATAGATCCCACTATTTAGTGTCTTAAGGTGTAGTTTATCTGTTATGGGCCTAAACAGCATTAAACTTAATAATGATAATATTATTTGAATATTAATAATAGTAATTGAGTTAATGCATAGAGTTAAATAATTGAACTAGTCAAATAGTAAATAATTAATTGCTAGTATAACAAGGCACTATAAGGTAAAGTAAATAAATGATATCTGGCATAATAAACCTGCATAAACATGATTATAATGGCTATTCATGCATATATATGAACTCATATGTGTGTTTTGCATTCATGACATGCCTTTATTATGTCAGTTCCACCACTGAGTGTATACTTTGTGTGTCGGTGTTTTGATGCATAGGTCATGGACAAAGTAGTAGTCCAGCTTCATCAGTGCAGTGTAGTTGTTACTGAGTCTCTTTTTGGTATACCTTTTATACTCTTTTTGTTATGTTGTAGTAACGCACTCATGTATATTGCGGTAGAAGTAGGCAGTGGATGTACATTATGAAAACTTAGATAGTTAAACTGCATTTCTATAGAAACCTTATTTTTGGTGGATATATGTATATGCTTCTATTTGAGTACTATGGGTTTGAGACCCTGTGGTTGTTGTGTGTCTAATATTGATGATGGATTGGGGGACCAAAAGGGTCTAGAAGTTAATAATGGAGATTGTAATGTTATAGAAGTGCTTTTTATGTAGGAAAAATTTTTTATTTTTCACTCTGGTAGCCGTTATGCTATCTAATTTTCTATAAAATGAATAATAGACGTAAATTGTAATTTTATCAGGCTAAAATAGGTAGTATTAAAAGGTTATACAATAATAACCACTAGATGGTCAAGATAGGATAAAGTTGTTCAATATGTTATAAGTGTTAAACGAATGAATCCCGGAGTACTTTAAAGATGGGTGACCTACAAGAAGTCGCATGCTTTGTCTATTTCCTTCAGGAATGGGTAGGGGGTATTACATTTATTAGTATTATAGTGGGTTTAGGCAATCCTAAGCATACTATACATGAGTGCGTGAGTCTAAGGTTTTATATATGGGTTGAAGATACACTGTATAAAGTTCAGATCAAGGGGAAGAAGTGGCTAGCCATGCTCCTACCACCATCCATGGCCCAAAGGTGAGTGCAGTCACACTAAAGCCAAGTGATGCTACTCACTAACCACTATCTCAGCCACAACCTCAGGCTTAGGCTTCTCCAGCTTTGTTGTAGCAGATTGTAGAACTGCTAAGACACATTATTGCACCACCACCACCAGCTTCAGCTCCCGTACCACTTCCACTAGATCCCCTAGCATTGCAAAAAACTTATTTAGAAAGGGTGAAGAAGATAGGAGCAATAGATTTCTTAGGTGCGAGGGAGGATGATACTGCAAGAGTAGAATATTGGCTGGAGCGGACCATAAGAATCTTAAAGCAGTAGGAGTGCACAGAGGAGAAGTGTTTGAAATGTTCTACCTCTCTTATGCGAAAGGAAGATTTTCCACTGGTGGGACATAACAAAGAAGAGGAAAGCAGTAGCAAAGATTACTTGGGAGTACTTCCTGAAGGAGTTTTGTAATGCCCGATAGTTAAAGTCTTATGAACAGTATCAGGTGGGCCCGAGTGATGTTTCCTACGGTATGGGTCGTCATTTTGAGTCTGATAACTAGCATATTGGTCATAAAACATTGACAGGCCTAAATAGGGAAAACAAATGAATTAAAAATTTTAGCAGAACCAATAATTCATATTAGGTTAAGAACTACTGTTTACGGAGATAAAATGAGGTTGGATCGAGATAGCCCCAGGATATACATGGATAGTCTTGAAAATATCATACCCTGGCCCTCAAAAATTCCACTGAGTATGATGGAGGAGGAATCATAATTTTCTAAGGTCAACTAATATTTTTTCTAAATATTTTATTCTGACCATCAATAGTGCTAAAAAGTCAACGGTGGAATTTTAATATGAAAATTTACATGGACCCTAGTCCTATTAATCGAGGAATTTTAAAACTAAAATGGGAATTTTTGGAGACTTATAGAATATTTTACGAATTTTTGAACCAAAAAGTGACATAAAATGCAAAAAACTGGTTTGGTGGCCATTTGGACAAATCCAATGGGTCCAACCCATCACCCATAAAAGATTACACATATGACCAAACCACCATCTCCCTCACCAAAAGCCTTAAGCTGACACCATTAACAAGAATTCCACCATTTTTGCTAAGCTTTCTCTCTCCTAATCCCAACCACAATTCATGAAAAAGCTATAAAATTAAAACCTCCATGATCCTTACACATCAATT
This sequence comes from Hura crepitans, assembly GCA_948208565.1. NCBI lineage: Eukaryota > Viridiplantae > Streptophyta > Magnoliopsida > Malpighiales > Euphorbiaceae > Hura > Hura crepitans. The sequence continues at coordinate 6,372 of CANXYI011360184.1, read as the reverse complement.
CCACCATAAATTTCAAGAAAGGAGCTCAAATTAGAGAGTTTCCATACTTGAGTGAATAGTGCTTAAAGTAGGCAAATATCCATAAATTCCATTTTTTTATTTTTGATATTGGTAGCTTAGGTAATTTTAAGGACCCTTATTGTCTTAGAATTTCATTTGGAGTTGTAAATAATTTTTTAGAATTTTTCTAAGTTGAAAATGTTTATGTTTAGGGTTTGAGAAACCAAGTGAGAGAAATTAACCAAACCAAGCTCAAAGTGGTGGAGAAAGGGGTGTACACACACCCTAGGTATGTGGAATAACTTAAATATATTATGCCTAGCTTGTTTGTTGATTTTCATGCATGTGACTTTATATGGAAGTATGGCATTATAGGTGTGTGCATGTTATGTAGGCGAAATTAGAGTATAATAATGTAATTTGCATTAAAATAATATGATTTGTGGATTTAATGGGAATGAAATTCCATGTGTAGGTGTGCCCATGTAATGGCTGAATGGTATGTGTTAATGTGTGTGTTGTGTATGTTCATATGAATGGCAAATTAGGTGTGAAAATGAAGTGTAAATTAGAGGTCGAAATGGCAAGCAAAATGACCCAAAAATGGCTTGTTATGTGGCCTAAAAATGTAACTTAACTAAAGGTGAAAATATGAGTGGAAACTTGGTGAATTAGTATATGTTATAATGTGGGATTGATTTAAGAATAACGGTGTAGAGAACCCTTGAAATGAACTTGAATAGTAGAAGTAATGAAAGGCATAAAATGAGAAAATGACCAAATGAATAGTGTCAGTTGTGAAAACTAACCAAATGAATAGTGAAATTTGCTATAATGGCAAAACTATAATTAATTGTGTGGATTAGGCCTAAAAATGTAACCTAAGGATAAAATAATAATAAATACTATCCAAAATGGTTAATGGCCTATCAGTTAGACACCTATTGGATGGGTTGATCGGTCAACTATGGGATAAAGTAGCTGCTAGATAGTCGGTCCTTCTAGGGCCCATTGCCCTGTGTTGTTTGCGGCGGGTGCAACCACCAAGATTGTATGATATACCCTACATGGTTATTGATGTATCTATTGATATTCGGAGTGGTCTATGGATAGGTCCCTACTATCCACCTTTGTGCTGTTAATTGTGATGATTCAGAGATATTAGGAGTAGTTTATGATGGGTCCCTACTATCCGCTAGTTCGATATTGGGAGTGGTCTATAGACAGGTCTTTGCTATTGGCAAGGTAGGTGCAGCTACTTAAGCCCTAAAAGTGGGCCACTGTATAGGACACATTCCATTATCCAGTGTCTTAAAGTGTAGTCTGTCTGATATAGGCCTATAAACTGATAAAGTGAGTTATAAGGACTAATAAATGAACTGAGTAATCAGATAAGTAAGCGACATAAATGAATAAATGGACTCAAGGTCTTAATAACACTTATTGTGTACAGAACATAACATACTACATGTTTGCATGAACTGACTAATATGTTTGAATTATTCCATCACTGAGTGTTATACTCAGCATGTCAGTGTTCTGATGCACAAGCCATAAACAAAGCTCAGGTCAGTATCAGACATCACCTCAATGTAGCTGCTTAGAGCCCTTGGTACTTTTGTTTTCCTTTTTGAGTTATGTAAATAAGAATGCACTTGTGTATATAGATAGTATGGGTTTATGGGATATATGTACAACTGAAATTGATAAACTGAATGTATGTATGGTTATATATGTTAATGAATGTTTGTTTTGCATGCCTATGTGTTGATGGGTCTCCAACGCTATGAGTTATGAACTGAATATGATATTGTGTTGCTGGTTGTGTTCTAGAGGACCAGAGGGTCCAGAATGAGGAATAAGGTTGAAAGTTGAGTTAAAAGTGTTTTCTTTATAGGTTAATTTGGGGTTAGTTTCCAAGGCAACCGTTATGTTGCCTAATTTTTCAAGATTGTCTCATAGTGCCTAATAGGGATTTTAATAGACTAAAATAGACAGTAATTAGGGATAAATAATTAGAATGGGCTTAAGACTAGGTTTGGTAAAACCTAGTTAAGGTTCGGTAAAAGTTAAAAGAAAGGCCCTTGGGGAAATCCTAGGATGGGTGACCTCAGTGGGAAGTATCACACTCTGCCTGTTTCAGGTAGAAATGGGTAAAGGGTGTTACATGTAGTGGTATCAGAGTAGGTTTAGGCATTCTTAGGCATCTTATACATGAGTGCATTAGTCTAAGGTTTCATGTCGAGTCAAGCTACTGTCTTATGCTAATTGCCAATTTTTTGTTATAGTTTCTAAAATGAGTGAAAGAACCCCACCTGAAAGAGGAGAAGAGGTGGCAAGTTATGCACCCACCACTATATATGGACCTGAAGGGAGTGCAACCACCCCAGTCCTTAGTGATGTTGCATAGAGATAGCCACCACCTCAACCTTAGCCACAGCCTGTACTTGGGACATAGGCTTTCTCGACATTACTGTAAAAAATAGTTGACCTGTTGAGACAAACTGCAGCATCAGCCCCAAACCAGCTTTAATGCCTATGGTAGTCACTCCTCCACCTCCACTAGCTCCTCCAGCCCCACAAAAGACTTATTTAAAGAGAGTTATAAAGCTAATAGTTGTGGACTTTCTAAGATCCCGTGAGGATAATGTAGCTAATGTGGAATATTGGCTAGAGAGGACAACAAGGATTTTAGAGGAGTTATAGTGTCCTGAGGCAAAGTACTTGAGGTGTGCCACATCTTTGCTGCAAGAGGAAGCATACCATTAATGGGATAGGTTGAAAATGAGAAGGACATCAGTTAAACTGACCTGAGAATTCTTTCAGAAAGAGTTCAAGAAAAGATATATTCCAGACTCTTACATTGATAAAAAGAGTAAGAGTTCTTTGGCTTGAAACAAGGCAGGAGGTTGATTTCAGAGTATGAGAAGGATTTCAACCGCCTGAGTCGATATGCAGCTGAGTTCCTCCCAAATGATGAGGAAAATTGAAGAGGTTCAATAAGGGCCTCAACATGGAGATTCGAATGCAGATTACCACTTCCAAGATTCGAGATTTTTCAAAATTAGTTGTTGCTGCCTATAACATGGAAGAGATGGTTCAAGAGAATAAGGAACTATTTTAGAGAAAGAGGCCTTTCACAGCAGGCTAAATGAGCTCAGCTCTAAGTGGGAGCAAGAGGCCGAGGGATATACAGTAGAGTTAGCAGTTACAGAGGTAGCAGGGCCAGCAGTCACAGTCACAGAGGCAAGCCTTATCATAGAGAACCAATCAAGGGTACTCTTCTAGACCTTAACTACCTCCTTCATAGCAGGCATCTAGTGCCCCTATATCTACAACCAGGAGTGCACTCTAATATGTGAGACCTATCAAAAGAAGCATTAGGGTCAGTGTTAGCTAAAAAGAGGAGCATGTTTTATTTGTAGGTTGCAATATTGGCAGATAGAGTGCCCTTAGAGGCTAATAGAGACAGTGCAGACAAAAGCTTCAGTGGCAGCCACAACTGGCAGACCTGTGAGACCACCTAAACAGGAGTAAGTTACCACCAGCCATAGAGGTAGACTACAGGCTAGAGCTCTGCCACAGTAATATGGTATCCGTGCTTGGGATGAAGCAAAGGCTTCGGAGGTTATATTTGGTACTTTTTCTCTCGTTGAAACTCCAGTTCTAGTTTTGATAGATCTAAGATCCACACACTTCTACATATACACCACATAACCTAGGGTTAGAGACTTAGAACCAGAGCACATTAATTTAGATATACAAGTGAGCAACCCGATCTATCAGAGCATGACAATGAACACTATATATAGACACTATCCTCTGCTGATTCAGGGTCAAACCTTTCTCACTGACCTGATTGAGTTACCTTTCCATAAGTTTGATGTGATATTAGGTATAGACTGGCTATCAGAGCATAAGGCAATGATTGACTGTAAGAAGAAGTGGTTAAGTCTTCAGACCCCAAACGAGCAAAAGGTGATGGTTATGGGTGACAGAGACTCCCTGGATAATGTAGTCTCAGCCATGACAGCCAAGAGACTCATCCAAAAGGGATGTGAAGCTTTTCTAGCTGCAGTGGTAGATACTATTATCTAGACCCCTAGTTTAAATTAGATTCATGTGGTATCTGAGTATCCTGATGTATTCCCAGAGGAACTACCAGGATTACCACCGCATCGGGAGTTGGACTTCAAGATTGAGACTTATCCAAGTGTGAACCCAATCTTAATCACTCTTTATAGAATGGCTCTAGTAGAACTGAAGGAGTTAAAGGTGTAGTTGCAAGAGTTACTAGATAAAGGCATCATTAGGCCTAATGTGCCTCTGTAGGGAACCCTAGTGTTGTTTGTGAAGAAGAAAGATGGGTCATTATGGTTGTGCATTGATTATAGGCAACTGAACTAGGTGATAGTCAAGAACAAGTACTCTTTGCCTAGGATTGATGATCTCTTTGATCAACTGAGAGGTGTTAGTGTCTTTTCTAAGATTGACTTGAGATTAAGGTACCATCAACTATGGATTAAAGGGGGTGATATCCCCAAGACAGCCTTTAGAATTAGATATAGGCATTATGAGTTTCTAATGATGCCATTTAGGCTTACTAATGCCCTTACAGCATTCATGGATTTGATGAACAGGGTGTTCAAGCTATACATGGATCAATTTGTAGTGGTGTTTATTGATGATATTCTGGTGTATTCAAGAACTTAGGTGGAATATGAACACCACCTCTGAATTATGTTACAGACACTGCGAGAGAAGCAGTTGTATGCCAAGTTGAGTAAGTATGAATTCTAGTTAGAAGAAGTGGCATTCTTAGGTCACATCGCCTCAACTAAAGGTATCAGGGTGGATCCGAGTAAGGTAAAGGCGGCGTTGGAATAGAATCCTCCTAGGAATGTGACAGAGATCCAAAGTTTCCTAGGATTGGTAGGGTACTACTAGAGATTCATGAAAGGGTTCTCAATAATTGCTACTCCATTGACATAGTTAATAAGAAAAGATGTAAAGTTTGAGTGGGACGATAAGTGTCAAGCTAATTTTGACAAGTTTAAGTGGATGCTGACAGAAGCTCCTATCCTAACATAACTAGAACAAGATAAGGAGTTTGTGATCTATAGTGATGCATCACACAACAGATTGGGTTGTGTGTTAATACAAGAGGGAAAGGTGATTGCATATGCTTCCTGGCAGCTGAAGCTGCATGAAAGGAATTATTCAATGCATGATTTGGAACTAGCAACAATAGTTTTTGCATTAAAAGTGTGGAGGCATTATCTGTATGGATAGAGGTGTTATATCTACATAGACCACAAGAGTTTAAAGTACTTGCTTACCTAGAAGGAGTTGATCAAGGACTATGATTGCTTGATCGACTACCATCCAAGCAAGGCAAATGTGGTTACAGACATGCTGAGTCAAAAGATGATAGCTACACTGAGATCAATGCATGATAGAATGGAGTACACACTAGAAAGTGTAGCGTTGGCTGAGTTGCAAGTCAAGGCTGATTTTAGACAGTAAGTGAAAGAAGCACAGATGAAAGATTCTCACTTGGTGCAGACTATGGATAGAGTTAAACATGGAAAGGTAGTAGGTTTTGAATTGGCAGAGGATGGAAGCTTATATTATCATAATAGGATGTGTGTGCTTGATGTCGAGGAGTTAAGGTTATAGATACTAAGAGAAGCTCATAAGGCTCCATACTCAATACACCCAGGTTGCACGAAGATGTATCTTAGGTTGAAGATTCATTATTGGTGGCCTGGGATGAAACGTGAAGTAGCTGAGTACGTGGCTCGATGTCTGACTTGTTAACAAGTGAAAGCAGTGCACTAAGTTCCTTCTAGATTGCTACACCTGATTGTAATTCCAGAATGGAAATAAGAGAAGATCACCATGGATTTTATTATGGGACTATCGATGACAAGGAACAGATGTGATGCCATATAGGTGATCATAGACAGGCTGACAAAAATGCCTTACTTTGTACTTGTGAGGTTGTATGGGGTGTCTGTAGCGATTATATCAGATCGGGACCTAAGATTCACATCTAGGTTTTGGAAAAAGTTACAGGAAGCTTTGGGTACAATATTGACCTCCAATACGACATTCCACCCTCAAACAAATGGACAATCTAAGAGAGTGATATAGGTATTGAAGGATATGTTGAGAAGCTATGCCATTAAGTTCAAAGGCAATTAGGACTAGTATCTGGCACTAGTAGAATTCGCATAAAACAATAGCTACCAGGCTAGCTTAGGCATGGCACCATATGAAGCATTATATGATCATCAATCTAGGACTCCGCTCTATTGGAGTGTAGTGGTAGAGAGCAGGATTGTGGGATCAAATTTAGTTCTAGACGCA
>CANXYI011360170.1:0-10685 GCA_948208565.1 Hura crepitans | reverse complement strand
GATCTAATTTATGTTTTGCACTGGATTTTTGTATTAAATAATTTAACTGTGAGTTTTATTTTTGTTTTTTAGCATATCATGTGTGATGATTGATGAAATGCATGTGAGAATTTTGATTATGAGAGCTTAAGGCTCAATGTGATTTTTAATGTGATTTGGAGGGTCAGGAGGACCTATGTGATGTTGGAGATGTATGGTATGATGAATAAAAGTGTTTTAAACAGGTAAAAATTTGGAAAAATGTTCCAGTACAGCTATTATGCTGCCGGATTTTTGACATGATGACCCCAATGTTTACCTCGATTTGTATGCCAAAAAGGTTTTTAATGTTTTAGTGTATTTCCAAGTCAAGAAATGTTTTCTTATATAAAAGTTCTAAATTTTAAGTGATTTTAGATAACGAAACTGGATGTCATTTTACGTGGGTGCATCCTCCATTCGGGTTCTATGTATGGATCGGGCAGAGGGTGCAACAGTGTATTTATATGTATAAGTAGAAAACATAAGACTTAGAAAAAGACTATAAATGGGAAAATTAAATAGGTATATAGTTAATACTTAAAAGTTTACTATAAGATAGATTTAAAGGAAAAAATGGCATAAGATGGAAAAATGAAATGTAAGACAATAGATAAATTGTATTTGTGATCATTAGCAATAGCACATGATAGAGTATAGTTTACGTATGAGAGTAATAATGAGATGTTTAAATACCATGCAAATATATGGGAAACATAAATGAATTTGAGTTTAAAAATGTGAATAATGGCTCATAGGTAATTGATAAGATCTATTATAAGATAACAATAATAGTCATATGTACAAGATATAAACAAATTGAAATGATTAATTATAATAATCAAGTAGAACTATTGAAATTGAGTATACATAATACAATAGCTTAATTCATAGTTTTAAAATAAACTACTAAGCAACTTTGTTCAGTGCATCAATTTCCTCGTTGACACGTGGGTTATGGATCATGTCAAGCAAAGCAGTAGATTGAATCCCAGTAGCATTAGGAGTTTAAAAGATAAATAGGTAAAAGAAACCCACCGTGAGTATTCCAGTGTGACCATTTCATTCTTGAATGTAGCATGCATGTGTTACGTGACATATAGGTATCTAAGTAAGTCCATGTACATGATCATGAATTTGAAACAAAATAACATGTTAACTTGTAAGTTCAATGTTTTGGAAGTTTATATAATATGTATACATACATATAAGATAATGCATTTGATGTGTATATAAAAATAAAGAGATTATATGTAGTGTTGTATATATTGAATTGTCATGTGTGATTATATTGACTGCAAGGAAATTGGAAAAAAAATAATGTAATTGTTGTCAGTATATTTAGGAGTGTAATTTTCATATAGGTACTACTTGGGGTGGTGTCATTGAATAGCTATTATACTATCAAATTTTTAACACCATGATCCCAAATGATATAAGTAAAATGATAAATCATAAATGAATGGTTAAACTATACTAATCAGATATAGAATAATGAGAGAACTAAATGAACAATGACCATACTGGTAATGTGAGATCTTGTATCCGAACCCATACATAGGTTGGGTATAAGGGTGTTACATTGTATGTGTGAGAGGTTTCTTTAATTTATTCATAGTTAATTGATGAGAGGATATCAAATGCCATATTTGTAAATTTATTATCAATGAGCATAATAACATGATTCTCAACTACTTCGTTGTTCATAGTCGTTGCAAATATTCATATGAATTAAGTCATTTTTCATGTTAACATAATAAAGGGTTTTTATTATCAAAAAATGGAATAAAACTTTTTTTAGTATATCATGTGTATAGTAAGTCACATTTTACCATTAAGTGTAATCACTGTCTATCTATTCTCACTACTGTTGTTATTCAAGATAGATCTATTAGAACACTCATTAGGATTTATTTGAATAATTTATAGTAGAAGATGGAAGATTCTTTATTGGTTAAGAATACGTATCAACTATGGGGTTACTGCAATATTGGCCACCGTAGTCGAAACTTGAGAATTTACACCATGTGACTCAACTCCAAGATAAGGAACACTCGACACATTCCATAGAAATGAGTACCTCAACCCAAACCCAATTGAGATTTGCCACCACGAACATCTCTGCGTGAATTACCCCCATGCATTAAGGTAAGTATTTGGTATATTCAATTAGTTTGGTTTAAAAATTGACTAAACCAAATAAACTAAACTCCTTAAAAATAACCAAACTGATTAAACTGACCAAACTTTTTACCAAATCAATGAATTAATTGAATAAACTAAACTTTTTATCTATTTTGTTTTTTATATGTAAAAATCAAAATGAAATCATTTTGAAACTTTAGTCAAATCAATCTATTTGGTTTTTATAGTCTAAAAAATCAAACTAAACTGAATAAACCATAGTTTTTAAAAAAACCAAACAAACAGAATCAAATAGACTAAAATAGCCATATGTTTGATTCGTTTTCAATTTTAGTTCGGTTTGATTTTGCTCACTCCTACCACTACTATAGATATACAAATAAAAAGCTAGTTGAATATCAAGTGTAACAACTTATAAGAAGAAAAACCAAAGTATCTGCATCTATTAAAATTTTTTTCAAAATATGCCCATTAATAAGAATTCCATCACAACTATACCAAATAAAGTACACATTAAACCGATTCAGAATCTATTTCTTCCTCATAATCTACTTCTTCATTTTTTAAGGTGTCATGTTCATCAACAGAAGAATATTCTAACTCTTGCTCGTTTATTGGTAATTCCTTTTAATTGGGTTATCTATTTCTATTACCTCTCCTAATGGGTCATTCAAGCATAACTGATCATATTCCAAGTCATTCATATTAGTTTCATATATTTCATCCACTTCTATTTAGAATAGGGTAATATGTGCATGTTCCTTTTCTTCATCATCTTTTGGCAAATCAATCATATTCCTTGGCTTTGTTTAGCATACATTCAACCAATCTACCTTGTTAATTTGCAAACTTGGATAAGCTAAATAATAAACTTGACTTGCTTGCATAGCTAGTATAAATGGTTTATACTTGTTAAATCTATATCATTGGTTGATACTAACCAAGTGATACTACCCATATATCTTTATTCCAGTATCTATTAAAGGATCAAACCACTTACACTTGAATAAAATGGTTCTCTTCATTAGTAATCAAGCATATTCAAGTTCAATAATCTCTTGAATTCAACCATAATATTTGACACCATTTTTACTATAGTTTGATCCTTTTATATATATTTCACTATTCATTATAGATCTATGTAAAAACTCTGTGTGCAAATTTTATCCATTAATGAAATACATCGAGTAGCATTTCACTTGCCAATTTGGGCCATTTGCAAGCTTTTAGAGGAATACATTTTCAAATGGAGTTTTTTATGCCTATGTAGAAATTAAAATGGGATATTAAACATAACACCAATAAGAAGATATAAATTACAATAACAGAAGGAGTATTATGTCAGCACTTACATATTCTTTAAACCATATCCAAAAGTACTTTTACAAATTTTCATCAACTTGACTATCATTAAAAAATGGTGACTTCGCTCACAATATATTTATGTACAAGCTTTTGGAATAAAAACGTTTCCAAATATTGAAGTTAAAAGCATATAAAATTGAATATGAAAGTGATACATATCATTTCATAATTTATATGTTTACCTCACAAATGGTTTAACCTCCTCATAATTTAATGAAACATATGTTTGAGTAGCTTGATACTCTACATTTGTTAAGAATCTTGTACTTGTTTTACCCCTAATTAACTAGGATATGTGAATATTGCAAGATTTCCACCAACTCTATCTACTTCTCCCTTATCATTATTGTATGAAATAATTCAATTTTGTGTTACAATAAGAGGTTCAAAGTAATGGGTAAAAAACTTTGACAATTCCACAACTAATTATGCATTATACATTGAAGCTTTAACACGTGGTTTATTATCATTTTTTTTTCAACTAGCAAAGGTACCTACAATAATAAAAGCCTTTAGTTGTTATGAGAATTAAACAAAGCATGTTGTGTAAATGTAACTAAAGTTTATTATCTATTGAATACCTTTCAAAAGGGTACACCCATCAATACTGAATAAGTTCTACTACTTTTGCTTCATAAGGCAAGTGAATTGGAAGATGTTCCATGGAGAAAAAAATCTAAGGGAAATAAACTCTAACTTGCATAAGATCAATACAGTTTCTTTCTCTAACCTCTTTATGTCTTATACATGAAGACTAGTCGAAGTGAGATATTTAAAGAATAAGCTCAACTTTGTTAATGCTTTCCTAAAATGAATAGGTAGAAACTCATAAAAGCAATAGGAATTAATCGTTGCATAAAGACATAATAATCATAACTATTTATTCCAAACATTTTGTACTTCTTGACGTCCACACAACATCATAGATTAGAAGCATACCTATTAGGAAACTTAAGATTTTTCACCCACTCAAGTAAGGCATATCTCTAATTTTTTTATTTAAAGTCTAACATGCTTTGGGTATTTTTCTATTTTCAAGTCCTTTTCTAACTCTTCACTACCACAATACCAAGCTGCTCTTACCTTGCTTTGGCATTATATTTGGTTTTTCCTTTAATGGTCAAAACACTATTGATGACATTTTCAAAGATGTTCTTCTTAATGTGTATCACATCAAGATTGTGTCGAACTAAGCTTGAACTCTAATAAGACAAATCCTAAAATATGTTTCACTTTTTGCCTTGTAATTATGCTTTTTACAAATTTCAACATTGACCTCTTTAAAACCAAACTCTATCACCTTTTTTTAAGCCTAAATTATTCATTTCCTTTAAAATTTCTTTACCAGTTCTAATAGAAGGGGGTTGCCTTTTCTCTTGCCTTTTATGGATGAAGTTTATTTTATTCCTCCTAAAAAGATATCATGAGGAAGAAATTTCCTATAATTATCAAACCAGGATGTTTTGCTCTATGCTTTAATCTAAATGCTTATGATTCATTCATGTAATAAGGATATACTTGATTACTAGCTGTACTCCAGCCTGACTGCATAAAGTTTGTAGGGAAATCACTTATTGTTCACATAAATACTACAAACTAAAAATTTTACTTATTTGAAACATAATAGGTTTCATCCCTAATCTCCCACAGCATCTTCAACTCAAAAGTCAGAAGTTATAAGTGAATATCTAGCTTTTGCTTTAGAATATATAGGCTTGGCACAATAATTGTTAAGAACATGTACTCCTCTTTCATACACATGTATGGAGGTAAATTGTAAGGAGTGGCTATAATTGGCTAAGATAAGTATTGCCTACCAGATTGACCAAATGGTTGGAACCCATCTACGCATAAACCAAGCTTAATATTATGAGTTTCAGCAACAATTTGGGTATGGGTTTCATTGAAGTGTTTTTATGCTAAGAAATTAAATGGTGACACATAACTCCTTTTTCTTGTTCATGCTTACCATGCCAAAGCATGTCTTTAGTAGTTGTACAAGATGCATGCAAATGTATCAATCTTAAAGCTAGAGGAAAGTAATACATTTGTTTGTATGCCACATTCCCATGTCTATAAAACTTGCTACTTTTCAGTTCTTTATCTTCACCCCAAAACAACATGCAACCAAATTTACAACAAATAACTTTTTTGGTAGGCAAACCTAGTCCCTTTAGTAGTTTATTTATCCTATAAAAGCTATCAACCATGATATTATCATTAGGTAAGTCCTCTTTAACAAGTTCCAATATGCTATCAAAATGCTTCTCTAAAAGATTGTAATATGCTTTAATATTCAATAAGCAGGCAACCACAGATGTTTGAAAGTGGTTAGCACACCCTTTATACATTTTGAATCTCAAAATTATTAAGATTTTGGATTTACTATCTCCTTCATATGAGTTTCGAACACATCATAAGGACCATGATCATTTAGACTAAAGATTTCTCTTAAACTATATGATGCACTACCATCCTCTAAGTTATAAAGTGGGTGATTACCTAGGTTAAAGTTTAGACCAGCTACATCTAAAATCATCTATTGGAATGGATTAGAAGATTCATTTTCCATTTGTATAGCCTCATGACCAGCATCATGTTCATTATTTACATCTTCTTCCTTATGACAATTCCAAGCATAAAATTTCTCAATAAATCCCTTACTTAGCAAATGATAATGAATATCATTTAGCATAAGATACCTATAATTTTTGCATTTTTTGCATAGACATATGATTTTTCCCCATACTTGAAACACTTCTAAGAACATGCAAAACTCATAAAAGTATTTAAGCCCAAAATAAATTGCCTATTAATTAAACCTCATGAATTATGCCTAGTATAAATCTACGTCCTTTTAGGCATATTCATTTTTTCTATACCACATGGAAAAACAACAAAAAAATAACATTAAAAAGTTAAAATGATCTTAATTGGAAGAGAATAGAAGAAACCACGAGATTTCTATTAAACTAAATTACTAAATACATTAGCAAATTATGTATAGCAAATATAGATACATGATGATGGGAAAAGGTGCACATTTTCACAAGTACATTGGTCTTTAAATAAAAAAAATGTAATTATAAAAAAGAACTGGCTTTTTTGTTTCACTACTCATTTTTAATTACCCTTAACTAGATAATAGGACTCAACGACCACAAAGGACTCAAATAGTGACTATAAAGCTCTCAAACAATAACTCATAGGTTTCAACTCAATTATATAACTTGAGGCAAAAATAGTGGTATATTGGTCTCAACACATTGACCCATAGGCTAGTAGCATTAAAGTGCCTAAAACATTGACTCATAGGTCAATAGCACTAAAGTGCCAAACACATTGACTCTCAGGTCAGTAGCACCAAAGTACCTAATGCAGCTGCTAAACTCCCTAGTTAATTGATTAACCTATTAAATCTAGGTTGTTTACATATATGGGCCATCACATTTTACTTTTTAGTTTCACCATTTTAAAGTAGCTTATGTAAGTTTCATTTAGCATATGGTCAATCGATGACCTTAAGGGAAAATATTATGGTCTTATTTATAGACTCACATGATGGTCATCATGCATATCATATCAACATTATTATCATCACATCATTTGCAATCCCTAAATTATGCTAAGGTGTCTCATAAATCAACATAATTAGTCATCATATGTACTTAGGTCATTTGGCCACCACATGCCATTATACATGAATAAGTATTTTATGACCAAAGGCACTCAATACAATCTCATTCATATCATTTGCAAGTATTTATGTGCACACTTTTCCTTTTACCATATACAAGATCTACACATCAAGTCATGGTAATTATGTACTCACCTTGCATTAAGGCAACATAATAAAAACTTAGGCACAATATTCATTTAACTCTTACATCATCTATATATACATGCATTTCATTACCATATTGACCACATAATTACCAACTTAAAGACACATCATTTTTGGCCACTGAAGCTAACTCAAGCATAGACTCTAAATCTTATTATTTAACATGCAATGTCTTTCCATATTATATGCCACTTGTATATAACATGCCATACTTATATAAACATACGCACAACTAACATACACATAACATTAACCTATTACATCATTTGGCCCAACATTAAGTACACACTCGCAGCATGTCTAACTTACATCATTAACATAATATCATCCTATTCCATACCATATACATCATTTCTAACCAACACAAACACACCCCCTCACACTTAGGCATTTCGATCATCATGTATATAAGCACTCTTCCATCATTTATTCATCATTCAAGGCATTTATTAACACACATACAATCACCATAAACCATTACAAACCATACAAAGTCATTTAATGCCAATTCATCACATCATGCATTAATTACATGCATTAATCACACATTTTAATTCACAATTCAAAATATACAATATATACTACATGAATAAAATTATTTTTGTGCTTTTATACACCCAATTGGGCCTTTTAAATCTTCTTCTTACCCTTTAACTTACTAGTTCCCTCTTTCTCTACATTCCATACACCAAAATTATCTTAAAAAATCAATATAAAATCAAAGACTCTAAAAATGAAATTTAACCTTATATAACCCTAAAAGATTCTTAGAAAAATATCAAACTCAATAAACTCTTACTTTATCAAAATTAGGTTACTATTCACATAATCATTTTAACTCAAAAATATTTAATTCTAAGCCTTATTTCTTCACTTTCTCTCTATAATCCAACATTAATCCATGCAAATAAAGTTTAGAAGTGATTTTAATGGACCAATATTTGGTGGAAATTGAAAAAGAAAGGAAGAAGAATGGTGAAGGAAGCTATTGGCTTTGAGGGGTTTGAGGGGAGAAGAAGTAACTGTTTAAATGTTGACTAAGTTAAAAGAAATTAACCACCCTTATATGAGTCATTTAATCTAATGGCCATGATTTAATAACTCTTTCATCGAAAGGCTTTAAATATTCCTCCTTGTTTCCCTTTATTTTTAATCATTTTTCACCCTTCTTAATCCTCAATTAACACTTCTAAAAATCACACAAGACCCCTTGAATCATCTCTTAAAACCTTAAAAAAAACCATGCTTGAAAAACTCAAAAAATTAATAAATTCATTAATTTTTAACTTTGCTTAATTTTTATAAAATACTTCCTAATATTTAAAAATTCCAATTCAAATACTAATGGACTATATTTGATGGGTGTCAAATCCACCAAAAATAATCTCTTACTCTTTAGACACAAATAAATTATAAATAGGGTGAGCAGGGTCGAATCCATACGAACTAGGTTAATTTAAATCTTTTAGAACAACCAAAACAATTAATAAAGATAATTAAATGGGGGTTATATGCGACTAAAAATTAAAATAACAATTCAAATTAAATAAAAGATAGAAAATTAAATGTAAAATCAGTAGATAGAAACCTAGCACAAGGATTAATTTCAATTTAGTTCTCAGGATTGATCATGGACACGAAAGATACTCAAATTATTATTTCAATCAATCAGTTATAGTTGTTAAATACCATTTAACAACCAATTCCTCCTTAAGAATAGATTAATTACAAAACCTCAACAATTAATCCCTAGTTAATCGAGGTAGTCCTAGAACACCATTTTAGGATTTAACTTTAAGAATTAAAGGAACCTGATTCTAACTAATAAACTTGACACTGCAGTTTATTACAATTAGCTTATGTATTTTCGCAACATATTTTGCCGGTTGGTTACTACTAAAATCAGATTTATTAAGAAATTATCTTCTCAAAAATCTAAATAGCATTTATTATTAAATTAATTATACAATTAGCCAAATTGCAAAATTAATAAAATAGCAAAAAAAATATATAACAAAAAATACAAAAAAATTGAAACAATAAAGAGAAAATAAGAGATTGATTAGATCTCATAATCCTTGTTGAACATAAACTTTAATAATCTTTGGCTAAAATAAAGAAATCAGCCTCACATGTTTTTGACAAATATAGTAGAGAAATATTCAGAGTCTCCATTCTAGAGGTACTGTTCACGTTTTTGTTTTTTAATCCATAAAAAGGGATAGAAAGAATCCCTAGAAAAGAGAAATTGATTCCTAAAATCTCTCTAAAAGATTAGGAAAGATAGAAAATAGGAATTCAAATATTCTCTAAAATTATCCTAATCAAAGGGAGACTAATCCCCATAGAATTCTGCCTAAAAAGTATAGCTAAATATGAGAGGTGTCTAATAAAAATTAGGTTGCATTTGACAGTTGGCTATGACCCTTAGTCTTGACCCAAGTCTAACACCCACAGCTGGACAGATTATCCAAAAAGTCTTCAAAAATCCATGAATTGACTTGAGATTTATAAAATATGTCCAAAATAACCAAAATTTCCAAATTAAGTCAATATTTATCATTTAAACACAATTA
Organism: Hura crepitans; assembly: GCA_948208565.1. Classification (NCBI taxonomy): domain Eukaryota; kingdom Viridiplantae; phylum Streptophyta; class Magnoliopsida; order Malpighiales; family Euphorbiaceae; genus Hura; species Hura crepitans. The sequence goes on along the minus strand of CANXYI011360170.1, from coordinate 737 downwards.
AGCTTATAACAGTATGGGAAATTAAAAGGAAAATGGTGCATAAATGCACCTTATCAAATATCCCCACACTTAAACGTGCTTGCCCTCAAGCACAAGCATTAAGACAAAAAGAAACAAATGGTAGAATGCAGTTTCCTTTCCATAGCCATTACTACCCAATTCTAGCAACTTAAGCTATAAAATCCGAAAAGAAATCAAATAACAAACTTCTATACTCACACAAGATAAAATGACAATTCTCTGCAACTCAATGAACACTAGCTTGGTAAATTTCAATCACACAACAATTTTAATCTATCTAAAATTAAGCTAATGCATATGGAAAAATGTACCCAAACCTACCAAGATACGGTTCACACAAGGCACACAAGTATCAAAATAGAGACCAAAGAACTAAGTATCAAGATAGATTATCTAGTACTTTTCTCTTAATTTATTCATTAATTATTGAAATTGGGAACTTGTTAGGCTTGCCTAGGTATCTTGATAGATTATAACCCTAGGTGGCTACTAGCACCACTCATAATCAAGTGGAATATGAGTGACTCGAATCATTTTCGATCCAAATAAAGGGCTGATTCTCCCAACATTGGATTTCTCCATACATAAACCTCTTTTCTTTATTTATTTACTTTTATCATTTATTAAGGAGAGTTTGCTTAAGGGGAACAGGTGTCGTGCCACCTAAACCAACTAATGATGGTGACCACAATTCCCAAGACCAACGGAGTGAAAAC
>CANXYI011360156.1:0-13598 GCA_948208565.1 Hura crepitans | reverse complement strand
TACACTCTAAAATGGTATTAAATTCTTCCAAGGTTGGACAAATTTCTTATTGACCAAAGATAAAGACATGAAAGATAGGGTCCTAGTGCCACGCTGCAGCATTTAAGAAGTCGGGGTCAATCTGAACCTTCCTGAGAAACCTAAGAGCAGAAAAAGGGGTAAGAATAGGGGAGGCCTAAGTGGTCTTTAACTCTATGATCTTAAACAACTCTAGGTGGAGAGGAGACATGATGAAGAGTACAAGGTGAGAGAATCAAAAAAGGGGTATTTATAAGCTGAGAAATCCCATTCCTTTTCCTATCAGGAACATGAGTCCAAAACACATAAGGAATTCTGCACGGACTTAGAAACGGCGTCAAAGTCCGCACAGACTAAGAAACAGATGTCCACGCCATCACCATACTAAGTCTATGACTACATTTAGGCAGTGTCCACCCAGACTAAGTTAAGCAAGTCTGCTCAAACCAAAATGATCCTTTTAGGTTTGCACGGACTGAAGCACCACAAGTTCATACCAGTGCATGAATGAAAAATAAAGCATCTAAGATCAAATAAAAGCCTAAGATAAATGTGCTTGAAAGGAAAATTAAAGCGTACATACAAAGTTCAAAAGTATGGGAACAGGAAGCAACAATTCCTATCCTCAAGGAAGGAGTGGCTTAACATCCTACTCCCTATGTAGTAATTGAAAAAAAAAAGAGAAAGAAAAGAAAGAAGGGGTACTTCCTAGCCTATTCATCAAAGTTGTCCTCTTTCTCCATGTCCTCATCCTCAGAAGAGATCACCAACTTCTCAGCCACCTTATAAGCCCTAATCTTCCTACAGGCCTCACAAAGGGCAGCCACCCGCCTTGACAACTCATTTTGCAAGAAGAAGGGAAGTATTAATGTAGCATAACACATGTACATAAATACACATGTAACATATATGAAACATACATAACATGTATAATGTAGCATAACACATTTAACATACATACACATGTAACGTATATAAAATACATAACATGTATAATATACATGCATAGGTAACATATACAATGTATATGACATACATAGCATACATATACATGTAAACACATATAACACACATAACATGCATGACATGCACCAAATTGGCCATGATAGGAAATCTACTTATAGCAAGCACTCAGGTCTCATTTATCATAACCTTCATAAACGCCTCCACAACCTAGGTGGTCCTCTCTGCCGGAGCTTTCATCACCTGATCAGAGGAAAGAAATGTGAGGCATATGCAATAAGAAGATTCATGTGATGCAAGTAGTGAAACCAATGGCCTCACTAGCATTGTGTTCTTAGGCTCAAAGGCCACTGGCCAATTCTCTTCTATGTAGAGCTTAGTAGAAGATAGCTCCCCATCGATGCCATAGCACATATAGCTTAACTCTGGGACATCCACTAGGGTCCTTATCACTTCGCCAGGCAAAGGCATTAGACCAGTGGATAGACCTGAAGCTCCACCATGAGCAAAAGGAGACGAGAACTGAGAGCTGTGAGAGCTAGGAGCAGTTTTGGGCTGCTTTCTCGAGGAGGATAGGCCAGCCTCAGGGGCAACAGTAGGCTACAACACCATACATGCAAGTTAGAAAATGTCACAAAAAGGAATTAAAATGTAGGAAACTCACCTAAGGTGGAAGATGTCCTGATGTATAAGGGACCTATGGAAGTAAATGAGATGAGGCCCAAGGAGTATAACATTCATTGCTATCCTCTACTGGTGTAGCACTTAGGATTCCCATAGTTATCCTTTTCACAAACTCTAGGTCATCAATGTATTGCCTAAACAACATTGAATTCAAAGGGTTTAAGGGAATATGGTTGACGTCAGGACCCAAGTGCTAGCTAACCACACTCTTTCCTAAAAACTAGTAGTATATCTTTAGAGTGGTTAATAGTAGATGACAAAAGGATAAGCCCCTAATAAAGTATAGAGGAGGAGGTAACTTATCGATGGAAAAGACCCACCAAGCTAAATCAACATGTACGGGTAACCATTAGTTACATGTGAATAAACACTACTAGAAATTTTCTTTGTGTAGGAAATACTGACATCAATCTAAGCCCAGGAGCTAAGGTGTTGCTGATGCTACATCATTAAGGCCGCATTCCATAGGCCCACATAAGGTCATACCCATCTATCTATCATTGGATAGCGGCGGGGCATATCTAGCTCGCAAGGGTGAGCCAACAAATAGAGCTCATAAGCCCACACCTAAAAACAACAAGAAACAAGGTTGCCAGTAAAATCCAAAAGAAAAACACATGAATGAAAAAGGGAGTGGCTTACCATGATGCATGACACAAGGCCCTAAACAAAGTAGTGGCTCTCTTGAGTACAAACGGCCATGTCGAGGCTCCAAAACATCCATCCTAGAGAAGAGTAGCATTATTTCTAGCTACCTATCTTGTTGACCTCCTTCAAGATTGGAAGGAAGCTCTAGCTCATAGTACCATTGGCATTGGTGAACAAAGTGGTACCTATCAAGTATAACATAAAAATAGTGGCTGTACCGATCCATCTCTAACTCGCTCGAGGGCGACTCCCCCTATCTCTCCTACAAATCTATACAGTGAATACTGCTAGCCCTATCTTGAGGGATGAACCTTAGTAATTCTTTCACCTCCTGCAACCATAAGGATGGATGTTTATAGCAAGCATCAAAGGTGATTGCGCGGCCAGTGTAGGGAGCCTCAGTGATAAAAGCCCAATTGAACAGGGTGATAGTCTTCTCACTGAAGGATAGATAGAAAGTATAGGTGGTATCCTTTCACCTGTCTAATAGTGCATGCAAGGCTTGCAAATCATGACAAAAATCCCCACCCATGAGGTGATCGAGGAAGGTTTAGAAGTCGATCATATGAACTCTATACTTTACCTCTACTGGTATGGTGGAATACCACTATTGAGGACCAGACAAAGTGACCTTGTACATAAGGTGCATCTATAAAATAAACAAAGCAGAAATTAAAAAGAGTCTACACGGATTAAGAGAAGTAGGCAAAACTGGTCTGCATAGACCTTATTTACAAGATACATGGAAGTTCACACGAATATCAAATAGAGTAAAAAATGGTTAAACATAAGTCCGCATGGACATCAAACAGGGTAAAAATAGTCAATGACAAATCCGCATGGACTTCAAAAGGTAAAGCATCTAGAATGATCACATGATAAGTTTTGGAAATAAAGTTGAATATTAAGTTCGCATATGCCAACTTTCTTAGAGATCTATGTCCCTACAGAACTATTGTGCCCTAGCCTACTTAGTCCGTACGGACTTATCGAACTAGAGAATTCTCAAAGCTTGAAAACATAGAGAAACTCGATTGAAATGGATAGAAAACACATAGGAAATGAAGAACATAACTGAGGATACACTTCCGAGCAAGCATGGTGTGCCAAATCTGCCAAAATTGGAATCGAGTCACTAAATGCCACCCCTTTGACATGTTCGGTGTTCCTAGGCCAATTAATGGTGACAGAAGGGATGAAACCAATCGAAGTTGGAATGTAGATATATTTTGGAGGAGGAAGAGAAGGTTTAGATCTCACTATCATTGGAAGGAGGATCATGATGGGACCCTTATCACCATTCGAAGAGGACGAACTAGAGGCACTGTTGACATAAGAAGCCATAATTGAGTGGTTTGTTGGGGAGAAAAATGAGGGGGAAAGGAGATGGTTATATCTCTAATGCGACAAGCTTGCATGAACCTCCACAGTGTTAGTCCGCATGGACCGCTTCCTTGTCAAGTCTGCACGAACCTTATCTTAGTTTGTTTGTAAGAGTCAGGTGCAACATAAGTCTATATGGACTATGACCAATAACAGTTTGCACGGACCTTTAACTGCTAAAATTCAAAAGAGCTAGAGATACAGAGAAATGCATGCTAAAGGTTAAATTTACTCTCTTCATGATTAAAGTAATATTTCATTTCTTATTTGTACGATCAACTCAATCCATAACCTTGGATCAACTATAAAGTTCAATCCATAGGTTATGAATCAACCTTGAGTTTAATTCTCTAATTCTAGATCAGCCTCAAGTTCAATCCATAGATCATGGATCAACCTCGAGTTCAATCCACACATTATAAATCAACCCTAAGTTCAATTCTCTAATTCTAGATCAATGCCAAGTTCAATCCATCCTCTGAGTTTAGCCTCATAAGCCAATCCATCCTCCGGATTTAGCCTCATAAGCCAAACCATCCTTCGAGTTTAGCCTCATAAGCAAATCCATCCTCTGGGTTTAGCCTCGTAAGCTAATCTATAGTCAATGTTGAAGTCTATATTAAGGCCAGATTAACAATAACATGAGCAGATACTTTGCTATGCACTATTGATACACAACATCCACTAAAGTGGGGGCAACTATAGACACCTCACCTTGACCTATGATGATAGCTAGAGATAAACTCTTAGTCATAGCACAAAGCCATCAAAAGGTAGGTCTACACAAACCTACTAGCTATTTCCACATGTATTAACTATGTGAACAGGCTAAAGTCTAGCCCATAAAGACCATGGACCATCATACAATAGAGCCTAGTCCATGTGGACTAGTATGGATAAGTTCGCATGGACTTGCCAACAAAAAAGCACTTTAGAGTTAAAATCTTGCCTATTCAATCCAGAAGCCAGAATCGTGTAGGGATTAGGACACTTTCTAGATGAATATGAGAAAAAAAGAAACCTAAAAAAGGGAGATATAAATACTTCTCTACATCAATAGAGAAGAAGGTTTGAAAAATTTAGAATAAGAAAAGTCACACATTCTAATGGTAGGAAACACTAGGGAGTTTGGAAGGCTTGATCTAGGAGTGATTCTAACCATTTTCACTTAAATCATAATGCTTTTATGCTAGTGTTTGGAGAGATCCCTTGTCTAGGTAATATCTGAGGTCTATCGAAAGATTCCTTGATGTTTTGTAGGCCTATGATCTATGAAATTGATGTATAAGTGAGGTGATACTTTGTTATCCCCACTCCTATTTATAATGAGTATGCCAATTGTATTGATATATAAAATGTGAGATTGATCCTTATAGTTAATGTTTTGCATGTCGTATGATGTTAATCACCACTACATGAATCTAACCATATGCATGTTTAGGTCCTTACCGACTTAGTACCTTTAGACACAAGCATATAAGTTAGTCTGCACGGCCTTCTTTCTTTTATGAGAATTTGGTAACTTGGTCTGCATGGACCTACATCTAGTAAATGTGATTCTTCATTCCAATAGTACTATGTTATATGCTAGCCGATTGATGTGACTCAATATAATTATGCATTAATATTGAAAGTATGTGATTGTGTATATGAGACAGAGAATAGTCTAGACAGACTCCCTATCATAAGGGTTGTATGTCCACACGGACCTATGTGTGATAAGTTGTATGATGATTCCTTAGTATATGCTTTGCTTATATAATTAATGGTGTTTGATTCATTTATCTTAAATATGTTCATATTTCATTTATCATGTCTTGGCTTTGGTGTTCTTTGAGTTGTCAATTGGGTTCTCTTATTGGAGTAAAAGACGGAACGGACCCAATCCCTCCTTGGTGATGGCCCGCACAGACTAGCAGTCAACTCTTGGACGTCTGCACGGACTTGGTGATGTAGAAGCAGGACCATTTTAGGGCTATAATTTGCCTCTTTGGTTTTTGTACCATAAACACTTTACTATTTATTTTGGGGCTATAACAGTTAGTAAATAACCTGTTTTACATGTTAAACCCTAATCTGACATTAAAACAACTTTCTATATAATTAATTGATGTTTTCTAATAAAATGGATTTATGTTTCTTTATTCAAAAGTCACGTGAAAAATTTATTTTAACAAAGGCCAATCTCCTAAAGATGGGAGTTGGGATATTATTGCCAATTCTTATGGAATTACGGGTAGCTGGCAGGTCAATTAACAAATAATGAATGACCCATTTTCTGTATGTATGATATACATTATTGTATTCTTTAAATATCGCAACTTACTTCCAATACATGTAAAGGTGATGTAATTTAAATTAAGAATGACGTATGCTTGAATGGCAAGGGATTGATAAATGTTACAATATACATGGACAACATATTATTAGGGCATAAATAAGATTTAAAATTTCGAAACTTTCTAGTACAGAAGATCAGAGCTCTTGGTACGAGGCTAGGTGGTGACTCTACTAACCACTTTTATCCCTAGTAAAAATACATAATCTCTACATATCTCCTTAGCTATTTGCCAAATGGGGGATAGATATAAATTTAGAGATATATTTGACAACCTCAAATGGGCATCATTTCATTGTGGTTTCCATTGACTATTTCTCAAAATGGGTCAAAGCAGAGTCCTTTAAGAAGTTAGGGGCAAAAGGGATGTTTAAGTTCATAGAGAAGAATCTAATTTGTAGATACGGTGTTTCACACCATATAGTTTAAGACAACAGTGTATAATTTTAGGCTGAGACAAAGGCATTGCTATAAAAGTACAAGATAGAGCATCATAAATCCTCTCTTTATAGACTGTAAGCCACCGGGGTGGTAGAAATAGCAAATAAGAACATCAAGAGGATCCTAGCCAAGATAGTTATAACTTATAATGATTAGGCTAGTAGACTTCCATTTGCTCTTTAAGGATATAAAACTATGATTGTGACTTCAATAGGTTTTACTCTATTTTCCATAGTGTGTGGGTCGTATGTGGTGCTTCCAGTAGAAATTAAACTTAAATCATGAGGGTTGCAATAGAAGCATAGATTTTTGGAATAGCATGAGTAAAGTAAAGGTTCCAATGGTTGAACTTACTAGATGAGAAATGACTAAAAGCCAACTATCACAATCAAGTTTATCAAAAAATGTTGGCATGAGCCTTTAGCAAAAGGGTGAAAAATCACAAGTTAAAGGAAGGAGGACTGGTTCTCAAACAAGTAAAATTGGGTCTGACTGATTTAAGAGGGAAATTCAAGTCGAATTAGGAATAACCATTCACCTTTAAGTAATTACTACCAAAAGGTATGCAATTTTTATAGATTATACTGGAAATGAGTTTAAAGAGCTCGTGAATGTAGATAGACTAAAAAGTTTCTATGGCTAAAGATGAGTAAAAGAGAAAAAGAAGAGAAAAAATAGGCCTGCGGGTTGAAAACCAAAAAAGGCAACCTTGCTAAAAGTTGGCATCCCGATAGGGTGAAAATCGAAAAAAGGCATCCTATGTAATAATTAAAGGCTAAGAGAAAATAGTCAATCAAGAAACCCATGAAGGCTGATTAATGACAAGAATTTAAGATGTAATTATGATCTCCCTTGATTAAACTAGGAAATGTGTTGTTGCATTAATATCCTATTGTGATTATCATAAATGCCAATATGACGCAAGTAGATAGGACTACTTTAATAAGCTTAATTAATGTATCTTATAGACTAAAGAAATGGGAATATTGCCATTACATTGCTTTGTACACAAGTTTAGAAAAAAAAATTAAAGTACATATTTAGATATTCTATCTCTTGTTACTACTCTCACCCTCTATCTTCAACCATTGAGTTTTATTGTCTCGAGTAGTGCCCGTCACCCATTCCTTATATAAATTAGAAGTTTAAAAGTTACAAACAGTCTTTGATAGAACATTTGTCTTTAAAGGTAGTTGCTTCCACAAGTAATGATAACTAGTGATGAAAGTGACATAAATCTTCCCCATGGATAGACATTGGGTGAGTAACGATACCTTGAGTCTTACCAAACAAACTCACATATTGATTATGAATGCAAAAGGTAACTTTATAAAAATTGACTAAGAGAATGCAACCTAATGCGCCAATAAATTGCACATATTATAAGGGAATCTAAGAGCTCCTAAAACTTATGTAGTCATCGGTTATGGCACCTAACCGAAGGACCTATCACTTGACATCTGTAAAGCAACGCATGATGATATAGGGCAATAAATGTTTAAGACAATGAGACCTAAGGTTGTGAGAGGGAGGATTATCTAATAGGCAAAGCTTATCCTGTAATTAAACCTAAAAAAAAGCTACTATTAAGTATAAAAACTAATAAAGGCTTCCTAAGCAAAATTTAAGCAAGGGATAGGGTGAAACCTATAAGGGCAACCCATCCTCAAAAGTCAGCTAGAAATGAAAACTTGAAAAGGCTTCTAGGTAAAAGATAGACTAAAGGATAGGGTAAAAACCATTTAGGGGGTAGTCTATTCTTTAAAAAAATTGGAGTAAAAGTATGCTCCCATGAAAAAAATTTGCTTCTCCTGACTACACAGCATCAAGGCCATAGATTATCTCAGCAAGGATCAAAGGGAAAGGATTTAAGCCCTTCATCAAATCATTGACTACATTGAACAACTTATAATCTCTAAAATGGCATTCAAATGTAATTGTCAGATACTTGGAGAAGAGGGTGAATAAATACATGCCAGCACGAAGGAATGGGATATTAGTATAGCCTTCAGCATAGGCTAATAGTGAATTAAAAGAGACAGGTTCTTACCTTGGGACCTATCTAACAGCTAATAAGGGAAGTATGCCCAGCACATCTACTTCATAGTGGTAATGTGTAACACAGTAGGGATGGCATGGTAGTGCATTAAGGAGTTATTAAAGCACATCTACCCCTAAGACAGTAGAAAACTCTTTAGATAGAAGGCATAATTCTTAATGAGAAAATCAAAAAAATGTACAGTTGAGGGTCCCAAAAGCAGGTAGTAACTTTGAGAAAAGTTAAGTCAAGGTAAACTCTATAAAGAAATTTTAGACCATTATAAAAGCTACCTATGTGAAAGGAAGATTGAGAACCTTATGAAGTTTTTGAAGAAATTCATCACCCATCGCTGCAAAAAATTCAAAAAACTCAAGTGGCATAAGGATCTATGCATACATAAGTGCATTTGAAGCTCAAGAAGAGAAAAATGGGCATTTTCTTGCATAAAATGGCTGTTTCCATCTCAAAAATGGGTGTTTTAGGTTTTGCTATCATTTTCTCATTTGTCATTTTCCTACATTTTTACCATTTCACCTTTACTTTCAAAAACACTATATATACACACACTACCATACCTCTATGACACAAACAAAGCTGCTCACATTACTATCCAATGACTGAGCATGTAGTTGTACTTGGCTGGCTAACTCATAAGGAGGTCAAGTAGTTTCAATGCCTCTTAAGTAATACATAAATCAGGAGCTGCTACTTATGTATATAGATCCTTGAAGATCTTGATATGCTTGAAAGGGTATACTAGCTATGGGCACAAGAGGTATGGTTGGAGTTTTACTTTCAAAAGTGTACCATATACCCTGCCATCACTTTAGAGTTCCTCAACACTTTTTACTTTAGTCGATCACTTTTAGGCAACACATTTGCCATGCTTAGCACCAGATACTAGATATCATTCCTATAGTTTATTGAGCTACTCCACCAATAGGTTGATGGGGCTACAGAGATCCCTATTAGCCTAAACGAGCATGAGGAGTTCCTCAATCAAGCTTGCATAGTTTACAATGCCAACTAGACCAAGGCATCATCTATTAAGGACCCATCCATTGCTAGCACAGAGTCTCTGTTGTCAGCTACCTTAGACGTGTAGGTAGTACTAGTTAGGTGAATTGGATCAAGCTCTGTAGGCTTTAGGCCATAGAGCACAATGTCTTGTTCAACCTAGCATGGACTATTCTCGAGCACCTATATTAGGCTACCAAATCCCTTGGGAAGGGGATCATTGTCTAAGGAGTTATCATAGCTGTACTATTAGTTTTAGGTATTCTAGAACAATATCTTGGTGTAGCACCCTAGTAGCAGTTATGGATCAATAGGGACACTTATATAGCTATGGGGATCATAAAGATCAATCCATAGGCAGTGATAGGATACAGGTTGCTAACAACTACTAAGCTAGATGAGTAGACATAAGAGTAGTAAGGAGATGATGACCGCTTTAATGCCAACCTCACTAAGCTATTAGGTGTGAACTCACCTCTTCAAGCACTAGCCCAGAGACAGCAAATGGATGAGGTAGGTTCATCGTTATCAACACCTTAACCATCATTTGAGACTCTCTTATAGGGCATGGAAACCTAGATGATAGGGTAGCTCCACCTCATTCATATAGACCTCAGCATGAGAATTGAAGAGACCTATTATGAGAAGTCCAATAGGCTAGATGAGTTGAGGCAAATCTCTTGACGCTTTAGGCTTAGAGACACCATTCGGCTCCCTAAACTTTTTCCTTATTTTATTTGTACATATTAGTTTAGGACACCAAAAAAATTATACTCAAAGCTTTGGTTTATAATATCATTAGTTCCTTTTGTCATATTCATTGCATATATCCTTTTGCCATAATACAAACAAGTTAATAGAAATAGGTAAGTAAATTATAACATCTAAAAAAAAAGGTGACATAAATAAAGTTTTTTTTTCTACTGTGGCATAAATCTATGATGCACTCACACACAACATGAATCAAAAATTACACTTGAAATGTCATGAGTAACAAGTTTCAACCTTTTTCTCATAGGGAACAAGCAAAAATTTGTATGCAACAACACAAATGCTAAACCAATGACTATCCATCACCGTTTGCTCCATTACAGGGGGCAATAACAGTGACCCATTGTCAACAAAATTTTCTCTCAACCTCAACCATAGGTGCAACATCTTAGCACTACTTGAACCATATCATCCTTAGGTGTAGCATCCTATCACTACTTTAGTCTGGGTGTAATATCCTAGCACTGCCCAGTACATCAACCTCGAGTGCAACATCTTAGCATTGCTTAAACCACATCAACCTTAGGTGCAATATCCTGGCATTGCCTAAGTTTGGGTGTAACGTCTTAGCACTTCCTAGTACACTTTAACCTTAGGTGTAATGTCCTAGCACTACCCATTAGACTTTAATCTCAGGTGTAACATCCTAGCACTACTTGAACCCCATCAACCTCAGGTACAATGTCCTAGCATTGCCTAAGTCAAACCAACAATGGGTGTAATATCTCCTAAAATGGTATCAAATTACCTATGCCCTATAAGGTATGCATCTCTCTCTTTTTGAACTTTAGATCACCTTACACACTCTGTAATCACCTTTTCAAAGTTAAAGGCAACTATAGACACTGGGTTGCTTGGTATCACATGTTCAGATTGCCTAATAATGAAGAAAAGGACTAAATTCCAATGGATGAGGATGTTAATGTCCAGTTCAAAGTTCTCAATATTTTCATTTAAGATTTTTTAGAAAAAAAACAAATTTAAAATGAAAGTTGTTCATTTCTTTATCTTGTGGCAAAACAGTGTTGTTTTGGATGCTAAAACGTCTATTTTTGGTTAGCTGGAAAAACTATTTTCGATTGATCATGTGAGGTCACTTTATTTTTAAGTTTCAAAAAGGTTTTTCCCTTGTGTACGATCAAAACAATTACTTTAAAGGGAAAAATGGTTGTTTTTCATTAAAACATTCATTTGCAAAGGAAAATAGCTGTTTCTTTAAAATGGCAATTTTATCTTTCAAAATAGCCATTTTTTACCTTGATGTTCATGTAATAAAACCCCATTATGTACCATTTTAGGAGGTTAGCGCTTCTCGTGTTTGGTGCATAAGAGAAAGCTTAAAACCACTTGCAAAACACCAATTTGTTACAAAATTGGAGGATTTTCAGTGCAAGTTTTGTTCATTTCGAGATCTTTTTTCCTAAAGGAAATAATACACAGTGAGCCAATCGATTGTCTCCTTTTATTTTTTCATTTTCCTTCTTTCTCTTCAACATATCTAATAGATCTATGTATTATTATGATTGTTATGTTATTTTGTTGGTTCTTATATTGTTATCATCTTCGTGATTTTTTTTATTATTATTTGGTTATCTACCCTTTTTTTCTATTTTATGCCTTATTTTCTATCCATCTATTTATTTTTGACATTAATGTTCTAATTTTGTTGTGATGCGAGTTGTTTGATATGTTGCATTGAGTTTATTCTCCTTTTTGTGATTTTTTTTAAATATTGGTGAAGTTGTATTTCATACACCTTCGATATAATTTTGTGCTTGTAAAGTTAGATTGTATTTTAGGCAATTGTTATGTAATCTATTTTATTTTCTTTTTAGGGTTAGAATGTATTTTAGGAAACTGCCATGTAATTTAAATTTTAGCTCAATTATTTCTCTATAAATTTTGTGAATGTTGTTATAGGTAGAAAAATGATTTTTACATGCCATAAAAAATAACCAAATTATTTTATACCTAATTAATTGGTGTTTTTCCTGATAAAATGGGTTTTTGATTTTTTTTCTTAAAAAAGGCATAAATAATAAAGTCAATTTTTTGAAATAAACATGCAAGAACCAAAATTCTCAAAATTATCAATCGCCCGATTTAGTCAGCAGATCATTACATATCTAATTTACTTGCATTTTCCTAATAAAGCAAATTTTTATTTTGATATAATAAGAAGACACAAACAATAAAACTCATTTTCTATAATTAAGTATGTGAGAACCAAAGTTCTCAAAGTAATCAATTGCTCAGTTTTAAGTTTGTCATCTTCAATTTCAAGCACTTTATCTATTTTTGTAAATATGTTCCGTTATTCCTTGATATGAAAATGTGATTTATTTTGATGCCAAACCTATTTAAAGGAAATAGATAATATTATAAATTCAAATTGAAATTTCGTATTAACTTGAGGTTTAAATAAGAGTAAGGTTTCGAACCACTATGGTTTTTACTTTACAAGGTATTTCCCCACTTCGTCTAGGTGGTGACTCCAACCTTGTGGTGCCCAACATACCCTTTTTAGGCCAACCAAATAGGAACTATTTAGGATTCCTCAAATCTATTTCTTATCTTTTAAGACTCAAGGAGTCTGATTTAAGTGGAGTCCTCGATTGTTTCTATTCGACCGGCCTAATGTGATACGAATGCATAGGTCATGATTGTATTCTCTAAACATGCATAATGCATAAATTAGATATAAATACTCACAATTTACATCACACACATACAATATGGACATAATGTCCTCACTCACTTCCTCATGTATCCCCACCAATTAAAATGCTCCATCATACATCTAGCATGTGTATAACCCTAGTTTAATCCAATTACATGCATACTTAGCCATAGACAAATAATTATACACCATTTTACATCACAATGCACATATTTGCATTATAATCATAATATGACTTCAACATCTTTCTCATACATTCAAAATAATCTTTAATGCATTATCATACATCTCATTTACCATTTAACACATTTAAAGACATTAATTTACATATATAAACATTTTACACATAATCACATATAATTACATATTTTGAAATTTTAAGGGCACAAGAATTTTCTCAATGTAAATTTGATTACACATACCAAAAAGATCACAATACACCCACAAGGACTACCAATGCCTTTCGTTTCCCGTTTTCTTAAGTTTTGTTGATTTTCTCAACTACCCATAACATATTCGATAGGTAAAAATTTGTAATAAATCTTATAGACATTAAAAATGAAAACTGAACATATATAATGACTCTTGGGTACTAGAGGAACAAAGGAAAATAT